>CAUOFW020009057.1:94881-155042 GCA_963454935.2 Ilex paraguariensis
TTCCAAATTGCATGGCTGCACCCAATGCAAGTTTACTGCTCGGGACCACCATGGTGGAGAAAGCATGGGTTCAAAGCCTAGAGTTCACAACCTATTTGAAACCCAGTTATTGGGAACCAAGGACGGGTAGCCCGCTAGCCCAGTGGGTACCCGTTAAGAAGCTCATTAGCCTGCCCGTTATCCAATAGAATATACCCGTTGAGCTGACAACTTCCATTTCTTTTTAAAAATTACAGATTCTTCCTGTAAGGACTCTCCCTTAATTTAAAATAAATACAATTTCTCCCACTAATCCAACGGCTAATTCTATTGGGTCTAACGATTGTTTCCATTTTTCAAATAAAATTACAGATTAACTCAAGTATTAATGAAAATGAACTTACAAAAAAAAGATTGGGCACCTGATAGTTCGCCTGAAAAAGATAATTTGATTATATTTCATAGTTGTTTTGTTTATTTGATATTTAATATGTAACTTTTATAAGGTTAAGACTTACAAATGATTGACAATTGTGTAGGTATCAATCTAGTTGGAATGTGTTCAATTTGTAGTGATGCAAAATAGTCTCACTCATCAATCAATTTATAACGTAACATTGTAACTCTATACGAATGTTTGTTAAATTCAATCAATATGAATAATTTTTTTGTTAATTTATTTTTTCATATCAAACTTCGTGTAGTTGGTGTCTTTTTGTAATTTTTATATACAAAATAAATTTTTCGATATCTTTTTGTATTTTCTTACATAAAAAATAATTTTTTAATTAAAAAACCCGTTTTAGGCTCAATGGGCGGTCCATAAGGCCCGATCAGTATTTGGCCTGTTTTTGGCCCAATAGGCCCACCCATGAGTGGGCCCACCCCCGACCACTTGACTAATCAAAGCCCAAAAGGCCCGGCCCACCGATGGACTATGGTCTGAAAAATCCTGGGCTGGCCGGCCCGTTGCCGAGGCCTATTTAGATATGAGATTTGGGGCTTCTGTCAGAATTTTGAAAGTCCCCTTTAAGTTTGAATATTTTATAATTAATTTCAATAGTTATTATTTAGACAATAAAGATTGAAGAAAATTAGACATATCAAATTCATGTAATCCCTACTTTATTGAAAAAACATAATTACTCTTGCACCTATTTTTTTTCTTCTACCAAAGGCCATACTTCTCCAACCAAACTCGTAACCGCCTATACTCGAAACACTTTCATCCTCCCCCGACCTCAGATGTTAACTCTAATTCCCCTGCCCTCTTCCGATAAAAACTCTCTTTGCCCTCTGATGAGGCGCAAAAGTAGACATAGAGGCAATGGTGCATATGGTGTTGTGTAGTTTATTGGTATTGGTCTTGGTTTGAACATATATAATTTTTGTCGTAACTCTTCATTTTCTTTTTTTTAGGGAAAATTTTGAAATCTAAAAAAAAATATGAAAAACAATGTATAAGACGGAGGGTGTCATGGTTCTTTTAGGTGTTCAGTCATTGTTGTTAGTCAATTCAATCTATTTGAAACTTGGAGGGGACAAATTGCAAAATTGAAAACTACAAGAGGTTAATTGCAACATGGGACGTAGTTGGGGAGGAAAATTATAATTAACCCTTAGTGTAGTTTTATTATTTAGGATCGTAGGATACAAAATAATCAGTTGTCAATCATTCCAGTTTTCTCAAATTGTAAACATCACATGTTTTTATTATTTTTAATAACTTTCTTATTATTAGGATTTATGCCATTCTGAAAACCTTTAGATTGGGAATTACAATAAATTGTCCTATATGGTACGAGTTTTGTTTATTAATTAATTTGGTTAGGGTCCCTTATTTGATGTCTAAATTAATTTTAGTCTTACCTGATTTTTAATATATAAAAAAGTTGTTCGTGTTTTTTTAAAAAATTGCATGCAATCCTATGTGAGTTGAACGTATAGAGGTTGGACACTTAGATCGCAACAGTTAAATTTTACGTATCCGTTGATAGGTTTAGATACATGTTCGTTATGATTTACGTAATTTTAAATTGTATTTAATTTTATGTATTTGTGCACCTGTAATGACATATATGTACTTTTTTCTCAATTAAATACTGATGTACCTATTTAATGGATGTATATATTTGTATAATATTCTTGAATAATCATGTATGTTGTTTGTCATATATGATATATTGTGTACATATACAAGCACCTATATTCAATTTCTAATTTTGTTGAAGATGGATACATAACTCTTGTAATAAAAGTTAAGGTATTTGTTTATGTATCTATTGTTCGTTTATATTTGTTTTAACGGTTTGAATACTTATTTTGTTTTTGAGGGGATGGAAGGAACTTTGATTGCAAGTTACGTTTGATTAAGTCACTTTTATTGTTCCTCTCAACGATTGTTGAACATGTGAGGATCTTTGTAATAAGATAACTTCCAAATTTTTCATAGTTAATTAAAGAGACGTCTGTCTACACTTTTCATCTCAATGTATTTGTTCAACAGATACATTGAATTAAACTGTAGATGTATCTTAATGTACATGCAAACCAACAGTTAATGAGTACGTTAATCGAGAATATATTATATTTTTTTAGTGTATCTATCTGACGATCTGTGTGTATAAAAAAATAGGTATATTATGATGACATAGTTTTTTAGAATATGTGTTTCAATAAAGTGATGACATTGTCGTTATTTTTATAATTTTAAAGGACGTTAATTATGTTCATTTACTTTAACTTTTCAATAGGGACTTAATCCAAAAACAAATTGACAATTGAATTTTTTTTTAGAATTCTATTGGGCTTCCAAAAAACTCTTTATTTATTCTATCTATCTACAAATTTAGGATTGTTTGCATGTCTTCAATACATAAAGAAATAGTGATTTCTTTGTGTTCCCGTTACCACTAATCTTTCATATCTTTCGAGAGGGACCCCATTATATGAGCTAAAAAATATCCAACTCTAATTAGATAGATAACAAGATCAATGTTCTAATACCATGTAAAGTACCGTACAACATAATAATCAAAAAAATGTACGGAATTAAGAGTAGTCAATTGCTCTCTTATATGCCTTTGTACATCTACAAGACAAGAATGCACAAATAAATAAGGACTAAAAGAAGATAAATAAGAAAGGAAAATGTAAGGTCAAAATCATGCACAATCAAGGGCGTTTCTTGGGGAGCAATTCTTAGGGCGTAATTCATGAAAGGTTTTTTTCCACGAAACCTTTAAAACACACCTGTCATTTGTTTTACGTTCAAAATTTATTGTCAATAGCATAGATAGGGATTTCCCACAGACACCTAGAACATATGAGTCCAATATAAAAAACAAGGCGATCAAGTGCATGATCTTCCCATTATTGTAGGAGACATATAGTTATGTCTCACATTCCAAATTATATCTGTTTTGGGTATAAATACCTTTATCTTGAAGATTGTTTGAGCTTTTCTTAGCAGACATGAGTTATTTAAACTAACATAATAGTCCATAGATAGAGTATCAGTGCAAATTAGTAAAAGTTCCTTCACATTATAATTTGTACTGACACAACCAAAGTTCATACAAAATAATTCTACAAATTCATGCCAAAAGATATTTGGCTATATTTAAACATGATAAATTCAAAAGCAAGTACAACTTTACACACAAAATCTACTCAAAGGTAAGTAACCAAGCATGCACTTCAAGAGAGTTGTGGAATCAAGTGTTCCCTTTGTCACGTTGTCTTAAGACCTGCAAAATTTAATAGGGTTGAGTCATTATCAAGTAGGAAAAGTAATATCCAAGTACAAATTTAAATAGTATTCAAAAAATTTACGCTGCGTTTGGTACGTGGTAATATTTTTCAGTAAGAATAGAATGAGTTTGAGAATGAAATGAAATGGACATTACTATTCCAATGTTTAGCAGCTATTTAAGATTAAGTGCTGGAATAGAATGTTCATTCCATTCTTATGTTTGGATAAAATAATTTTTTCATTATAATGGAATCAACTTTAACCAAAATATCTATAGTGACTAAAATAATTAATAATAATTTTTTTTTATAATTGCGATTGCCTTTAAAAGTTGTGTAAAAAAATTTATAAATTAAAAAAAATGAGAATCCATTAAAAAAAATTAAACCCTTATAAATTTTAAAAAATTAGAAAATAAATTCCTTCAAAAATAAGTTCACAAAAAGAAATCAAAATCAAAAACTATTCTTTTTTTTTTTAAGAAAAGGAAAATTTTATTGATTGAATCAAGAAATTACAAGAATCAAAGAATTACAAGAATTCTAGACACATTCAATACAGCTAAAAGACTTTAATCCTTCAAAATGCTCCAAAAGCACCTTCATTTCACCCTTGGCAGCAGCCTTTTCTCCCCCTTAAAATCAGTCATAGCACAACAAAGCAATTCAGCAACATAGACACACATCAGCACAGCAGCCTCATAAAACACTCCCAGCACTGCAGTCACAAATTTTGTACCCAAGTTATAGATCCTAAAATCTTTCCTACTAAATACCAAAGCATTAAAAGTTAATACAACCAGTGCACATCAATCAAATTCTTCCACGCTGGGTTTGGCAGCATTGAAGAGAGGCCCTGGAACTGGTTTTATCCAATTCCTATGGGAAAGCTTAAATTGCATGCTATCAAAGGTAGCATTAATAACTGAGTTATTAGCTTGAAGAAATAACAAGAACTACCCAATTGATATAGTATGCACATGCCTGCCCTCTGTCAGTATAATCCCAATCAAACTGTTGCCAATATTGTTTACAAGGAGGGTATTGTATTAGAAAACAATGCACGATGTACAGACCTGAGTAGAGAATATTACAAATGCGTTCAGGTTACAATCAATGTAATAGCAGCTTACATGCAAATCATTCCCCTGTCACAAAACAAGTTATTACAGCAGTAACATATCATTTCATACCTTCAAAACAGCCAAACGCAGTCTCGCCATTGCAACACACTAAGAAAGAGAACATGCACAAAAACTGTCTCATCATCACTCTCCCATTGATAGCAAACATGACACAAAATGCTCCATTCAACTGCTGATAACACTTAAAAGAGCTTTCTATTTTGTACGTCTAGAAATAGAAAAACTTCCACGTTGACAACTTGAAAAGACAAATTGTCAACTCAACTCGTCTTGGATTAAAATCAAGTTGATTCTTTCGCTTTCCAAGGAATCAAAGAGCAAATAAAGTACAACACCACATTAACTTTCCATTTCCCCACTCCAATTTTGACTGCAATAGTTCCCCATTAAATCCAACTCATTATTCGATACTGCCAACAAAAAGAAAGCCTATTCTATTTATAACCATTCGATACTGTCAACATGACACATTGGAACTTCCCACAATTTTATTATGGAGTGAAGATACTCAACTTCTAACATCTTAAGAATTGTAGTAACATCGTATTAGTCCACTAATTTAGCTAAATACTCAACTTTTTTCACTTGGGACTATCATCGAACAGGTTTCTGACATTACCNTGTATCATCGTATTAGTCCACTAATTTAACTAGATACTCAACTTTTTTCTTTTGGGACTATCATCGAACAGGTTTCAGACATTACCGAGTCCACTAATTTAGCTTGGTTGCCCAATAGATTTCCAAACAAAGTCAACTGTATAAGCTCAAAAAACTAATGCAACCGTACGCACAACAATTACCCATTGATCAAGACAACAAAAACACATAGAAATTCCATCCGAGATAAGGTTCCAAGGAGTGAGAAAGAGACCTTGGGAAAGATTTGTTGCAGAGATCAGAGACCCAAGGCAAAAATCTAGGGTTTGGCTGGCGACTTTCGATTCAGTTGA
The DNA here is from genome assembly GCA_963454935.2 of Ilex paraguariensis. Taxonomy (NCBI): domain Eukaryota; kingdom Viridiplantae; phylum Streptophyta; class Magnoliopsida; order Aquifoliales; family Aquifoliaceae; genus Ilex; species Ilex paraguariensis. The sequence goes on from CAUOFW020009057.1 coordinate 100,712, forward strand.
AGACGCAGCTCGAGCCTGTTGGGAAAACTAGTGGCTTTCTCTCTGTGCAAATCAATAGAGAATAACCAAAATCACAAACAAGCACAAAAAACAAACCAAACCAACAACAAGAGACACAAAGATTTTTAACGAGGAAACCCTTCAAGGCGAAGGGAAAAACCACGAGACCAAACTTGGTCCAATCTCTCCACTATCAACAAAAGTAGGATTACACGTCTTCTAATTACAACTAGAGATGTCAAACATCAAGAGAAAAATATTTTCTTGGCTCCCAAACATAAAAACTTCACCCTTAGGTGGATTTCAATACAAAGCAACAAGAAAGATCTCACCAAAGTGGCTAAACTTCTGTCATCGAAAACCAGTTGTAGAAGAGTCCGATTGACAACCCGAATCAGTAGAAACCAGCTGTAGAAGAGAGGAATATGTCCCTGAAATTTCAGCTCGATCGGAGTAGAAATGAGCCTTGAATAAGAGCAAGAAGTGGGCTGCTATCTTCCACTTTTTCTCTCACAAAGAAGTTGTCCCTCTTAATAGTTTTTCTACAGATTTTTCCACTCAAAAAGTGTAAAAACTGATCAGGCCACTTGGAAGACAAAAGGTCTTCTATTCTTGGCTTGTGCTAGACCCTTCCAAAGCATAGTTCCAATGCACACAAGCACATATCTTTTAATTTGAGTTGGGTCCCAATGAGAAGGCATAAGAAGGGACACCCAACAAATCTCCCCCTCCCGACTTATGTCGAGGACTCAATCAAACCCGCCGAAACTCTACACTTCTCATGTTTGTCTTTGGGTAAGGCCTTCGTCATCATATTCGATGCATTATCATCGATATGGATTTTCACAAGATAAAACAATTTCGAGTCCAAAACATCACGTATCCAGTGATATCATACATCAAATGTTTTGATCTTGAATGGAAAGTAGAATTCTTACTCAAATGAATTGCACTTTGACTATCACAATGGAGAACATACCTCTCTTGTCTCAAGCCCAATTTATGTAAGAATCTTCGCATCCATAACATCTCTTTGCTAGCCTCTGTCACGGCTACATACTCAGCCTCGGTGGTTGATAAAACAATATATTTTTGAAGTTTTGATTGCCATGAAACAGCCCCACCTGCAAAAGTGAACAAGTAACCCGATATAGATTTTCAGGAATCAACATCACTAGCCATGTCTGCATCCGCAAATCCCTCCAGCATAGACTTGTCATTTCCAAAGCATAAAGACATCTTGGAAGAACCCCGAAGATACCTCATAATCCATTTAACAACTACCCAATGTTCTTTTCCTGGATTAGAGAGAAATCTGCTAACCAAACCAACCGCATAAGCTAAGTCCGGCCTTGTGCAAACCATGGCATACATCAAGCAACCAACGGCTGAAGCATAAGGAATTTTCAGCATTTCCTCCTTTTCTTTCTCACTTGTAGGACATTGTAATGAGCTAAGCTTGAAGTGGTTTGCAAGTGGAGAACCAACCGGCTTTGTTTTGTCCATTTTGAACCTTTAAGCACTTTTTCAATTTAGTTCTCTTGTGATAACCAAAGTTGTCCATTCTTTCGATTACGAAGAATTTTCATACCAATAATTTGTTTTACCGGTCCTAAGTCCTTCATGGCAAAGGATTTGCTTAGCTCCATCTTCAATTTGTCAATCTTGGTAGAATCTTGACCCAAAATAAGCATGTCGTCAACATATAACAAGAGAATGATAAAGTTACTATCCGAAAACTTTTTCATAAACACACAATGATCGGAATTGATTCTGGAATACCCATGATCCATCATGAAATAATCAAATTTTTTGTACCATTGCCTCGGCGCTTGCTTCAATCCATACAAACTCTTCTTTAACTTGTAAACTAAATGCTCATTCCCTTTGGTTTTAAAACCTTCGGGCTGCTCCATGTAGATTTCCTCATCTAAGGCGGTCTTCACATCATGTTGCTCAATTTCCAAGTCCATACTTGCAACCATGCCGAAAACAACTCTAATGGATGACATCTTCACCACGGGTGAGAAAATCTCATCAAAGTCCACTCCCTTTTTTTGCTCAAAGCCTTTGACAACAAGCCATGCTTTGTACTTTGGTTTAGAGCTCTTCTCATCATTCTTCAATCGGAATACCCATTTATTTTTCAGCACTTTCTTTCCTTTAGGAAGCTTCACTAACTCATATGTGTGATTCTCAAGCAAATAATTCATCTCTTCTTGTATAGCTTTGAACCATTTATCTTTGTGCTCATGCTTTAAAGCTTCTTGATAAGTCTCAGGCTCTCCCCCATCGAATAGCATCACATACTCATTTAAATTATACCTTTTGGATCATTGTCGCTCTCTTGTAGATCTTCTTAACTCGGGTTGTGGTGGTGGCTCTTGAGTTGGAAGCTCCCCCTCATTTTCTAGCTCAACATCATTTGGAATCCCACCATCTACTTCATCATCATGAAGTGGCTGCATCTCTTCCCCATTTTCATCATTCACAATAGGAGAAGGAATCGGATCCAAGTCAATAAGATCATCAATATAAGTCCCGGGCTATTCAACCTTTTCCAAGTCTTCAATTGTTTGATCTTCAAGAAAGACAACATCCCTACTTCTAACAAGTTTCTTGTCGGCCGGATCCCACAATCTATACCCAAATTCCTCATGTGCATATCCAAGAAATATGTATTGCTTTGCCTTAGAATCAAGTTTAGACCTCTCATCTTTGGGTATGTGAATGAATGCCCTACAACCAAAAACTTTCAAGTGAGCATATGAAATGTCTTTACCTTTCCAAACTTTTTCAGGCACTTCACCATGTAGAGGAACCGAAGGAGAAAGATTACTTCAATTGTTGTCCGCATTGCTTCACCCCAAAAGGATCTAGGTAGCTTAGAATGTGAAACCATACACCTAAGCCTTTCAACAATAGTGCGATTCATCCTCTCGGCAACTCCATTTTGTTGAGGAGTCTTGCGAACCGTCCTCTCATGTCTAATCCCATGAGTATCACAATAAACATCAAATGGTCCTAGGTACTCACCACCATTATTTGTGTGAATGCATTTCAATTTCCTCCCCGTTTCTCTTTCCACCCTGACATGAAAATGTTTAAACACTTCTAGCACTTGATCTTTGCTCTTCAATAAAGGTAACAAAGTAGAGTGCACCACCAAGTGTTCTAACTTTCATAGGACCACACACATCTGAATATATCAAATCCAAAACATTGGTCTTTCTAGATGCAAAGTTCCTACGAAAAATAACTCGATGTTGTTTGCCGGCCAAACAATGAACACATGTTTTTGAGAGGTGTACCTTTCATTTCCGGTAGGAGCTGCTTCTTGGACAGAATTTGCAATCCCTTTTTCACTCATATGCCCGAACAGTTTATGCCATAGCTCAGTGGAGGAATCATTCTCAAGTGCATTAACTTCACTCTTGCTGATTTTTGCTTCCATTGAGTAAAGAGTAAAATTTTTCTTCCCTTTAGCCACAACCAAAGAACATTTAGAAAGCTTCCATTTTCCATCACCGAAGTGGTTGTTGTAGCCCTCATCATCAAGCTTCCCCGTGGAGATCAAATTAAGCCGAATGTCTGGGACATGCCTCACATCTTTAAGCAACAACTTGCAACCAACATTTGTCTCCAAGCAAATATTTCCAACACCCATGATTTTAGATAACCCCTCATTTCCCATTCGAACAAATCCAAAATCTCCTTGAGTGTAAGATGTGAAGAAATCAGCCCATGAAATGAAGCACTGGAATCAATCACCCAACTACTCTCTTTACACATGAGATTAACATAACCGTCATCGCACACAACAATGATGTCACCATTAGAAGTGACTGCGGTAATGTCTTCTTGCTTCTTTTCATCACCTTTTTCTTTCTTTTGATCCCTCTTGAGTTTTCTACACTCTCTCTTTATGTGTCCTTTCTTATGGCAATAATGACACTATATTTTTCCTTGAGCTTGAAGCTCCTCGTGATCTATCATGGTTGTGAGGTGTTCTACTTTTACTTCTCCCCCGTTTCTCCATGACAAGTGCCTCGGAATGAGAAGAACCGGATGACTTCCTTCTTGTCTCTTCATTTAGCAAGCTACTAGTCACTTGACTCATAGTGACAATTCCATCGGGGGCGGAGTTACTAACCGTTACTACCAAGGTCTCCCAATTTTTCGGCAAGGAACTAAGAAGCAACAAAGCTTGCAACTCATCATCAAAAAGAATCTTCATGGAGGAAAGTTGATTTACAATACTTTTCAATTCATTCAAATGTTCCACAATGGAGCTGCTCTCTTTATACTTTAGATTAACAAGCTTTCGAAACAAAAACGCCTTGTTAACGACCGTTTTCCTCTCATAAAGACTCTAATTTTTGCCAAAGAAAGTGTGTTGAATCTTTGGTAGAGACATGGTGGAAAACACTATGATCAATCCATTGACGAATAAACCCGACGACCTTTCGATTAAGCTTGGTCCACTCACCATTTAACATACCAAGAGGTCGGCCTTTTTCACCTTCTATGGGTCCATAAAGATCTTTACAATACAAGAGGTCTTTCATTTTAGTCTTCCATGTCACCCAATTGATTCCATTGAAGCTAACCATATGCCCCACATTACCTTCCATGATTTACACACGAAATAAACCGAAGGCAACCCGTACTCTGATACCACTTGTTGGGAAAACTAGTGACTTTCCCTCTATGTGCAAATCAATAGAGAATAACCAAAAACAAACCAAACAAGCACAAAAAACAAACCAAACCAACAACAAGAGACACAACGTGGAAACCCTTCAAGGCGAAGGGAAAAACCACGAGACCAAACTTGGTCCAATTTCTCCACTATCAATGAAAGTAGGATTACAAGTCTTCTAATTACAACTAAAGATGTCAAACATCAAGAGAAAAATATCTCCTTGGCTCCCAAACATAAAAACTTCGCCCTTAGGTGGATTTCAATACAAAGCAACAAGAAAGATCTCACCGAAGTGGCTGAACTTCTGTCATTGAAAATAAGCTGTAGAAGAATCCGATTGACGACCCGAATCAGTAGAAACCAGCTGTAGAAGAGAGGAATATGTCCCTGAAATTTCAGCTTGATCGGAGTAGAAATGAGTCTTGAATAAGGGCAAGAAGTGGGCTGCTATCTTCCACTTTTTCTCTCACAAAGAAGTTGTCCCTCTCAATAGTTTTTCTACAGATTTTTTCACTCAAAAAGTGAAAAAACTGATCAGATCACTTGGAAGACAAAAGGTCTTCTATTCTTGGCTTGTACTGGACCCTTCCAAAGCATAGTTCCAATGCACACAAGCACATATCTTTTAATTTGAGTTGTGTCCCAATCAGAAGGCATAAGAAGGGACACCCAACAGAGCCTACGACGCCGCTGCTCTTTCACTTCGGGGACCCAAGGCCAAGATCAACTTTCCAACAACCACTCCTTCAAATCCCTACTATCCATTTCATCAGAACCCTAACGATCGCTTTGTCAATCAGCGGTTGTAACCTCAGGAGCACCAAATTATAGAACAGAGGACCACTCTTAGCAGTTTGACTGATTCTGTTGAGTCGTTCAGTGGGCCTCGGCTGCGTAAGACGGCTGATTTGCCGTCATGGAAACACCGTCGGTTGCCGCCGGTGTTGCCGGATGAAAAAAAGGGTCGAATGACATGGGCTCAGTAGAGAAGAGTTGAGAGGTGCGCAGAGGAGTGGACGAGAGAAGAGAGATTTGGGGAGGGAGGTGCAAGTCGACGAGATTGGGATCGGGAGGAGTCGGGTTTAGTGGTTATAAATTTGGCTTCATTACTAAGTGATTGGGAATGTGAAATAACATGTTTTAATTGGTAATGGGTAATCCCATATTTTGCTGGATTAGTTATTCCTTTGGAATGAAAGGGAATGGGAATGAATTTTGATTACCACAAACCAAACAAAGGAATGCTCATTACCAAGTAATACTAATTTCATTCCCTTAGTCTAATACCACAAACCAAACACAACGTTATGGTATGATCTCAACAATTTGTAATGTAAATCTGCCCCTAAATTCTGTTTGTCCAACAAAAAATATCCCACTTAGGTGTATTGGTATTTCTCTATCTATTTCACAACAAATCTCAAATTCTTACTCTATGTCACAAAATTAAAATGAAAGTACACTTTCAAGGATATATTTCAAGAAGATGCTTTCACAACTTCAAACAAAAATTCATAATTAGATGGAATGACTACTCAAACATCAATTTAAATTTTCCACCATTGTGCAATTTGAGAGCCTACAGTATACAACATAGACCCAATTACAGTAGATATATTGGGCACTAAAACTTCAATAATGAGGCCAAAATCTTATTTAAAATCACTATAAAAATTTTGTGGGGATCAAATGCCGTGAAATTTGTTGAACAAATTCCACAAAATTCATTGCAAAAGCTGAAAATTCTGTACACTAACAGAGGCTTTCACAAATCATTTTTCAAGCATATATTATTATAAAAATCCATGAACAGACACGGTTATCACTTAAAACTTTCATAACGAGACTCTCAGTTCTCAATTTCACATACTTGGGTCATAACAATCGTTTAACCAAGGACAAGTACATATAATCACTATGATCAAGAATCAAACACGTGCAATCACCCAATTATATGAATTTACAGGAGAACCAAGATATTATATTCCCTACCTCGAATTGAGCGTCATGAATGGAAATTTTCTTCTTTAGCTCAAGTTATTAGCATTCTTCCTTCACTCCTAGTACCACCAAAAACCTCCATAAGAGACCCTGAAAGATAAAAAGTCTCACTATGCACCTTCAATCAAACATAAGGTAACAATGTACTCTGTTTCAGGAGAATTGAGTATCAAAATTCTATTGAAAACACTTAAAATTGAGTATTATGTAAAAAATTGTATATAGAAATAAGATAATAAAATAAATACAAAAAAAAAAAAAAAGAATTGAAGAGAAGGCCACAAACATTTACTTTTGGACTATAGTGCTATCTTTTAATCAATTCATGTAATATGATATTTTTTAACGTGCAAAGTCTCATTCACTCTCCTTATTAAGAGGATACAATAGGGGACAATTTCACTTTGCACCCCAAAAAATTTAAGCTTTCCCACTTTATACCCTCAAAAATAAGATTTTTCACATTACACATTCAATGTAAAAATATTACAGTGTGGCCCTTTCATTAGTTTCTGTTACTTATTCCGTCAAAATTCATTTTATTGATGATGATAGAATGAGTAATGGAAACTAACAGAAGTGTCACACTACAACACTTTTAATACATTGAGCATATAATGGAATAATTTAATCTTTGAATGTATAAAGTAAATTTTAAAATTTTCATGGTACAAAATATAATTCACCCGAAAATATGAGAGGATATTTTAATTGCCTCTCTGATTGTTAGTTTATACACGAGGAGACCCCCCTCCTTTTTTTTCTTTGTCTACGTGTATAACTATGAGACTCACATGAAGTCTTCCCCAAACACCAACACAAATGTTTTCTTTCGGAGTAATGTTAATGGGACCTAAAAAATTGATCTTGTCAAGTGAGAGAGTTCTAATAAACAAGTATAAGAAATACAGTTACAACAATACTATTACACCACATCATTGTCACATTTTGTGAGTGCATGGCCTAAGACACACGATCTTATGCATAGTTAGGCACATGTCCATACAAAGCATCAATTCCCTTGACAACAAAGCACCTGCCTACATGCGTGCATTTTGGGATGCAAATTTTGTACATTTTTCTAATCTAATTTCTTTCATTTTCAATGTCAACAGTCAAATAACAAGACTTAAAAATGTTAGTATTTGTGAAAAACTTCAGATTTCTTATTTCATCCCTAATTATTATAATAAAATCAATTATACCTACCTACCTAATTTCATCTAATTTTTATTTTTTACACTTATTTAACTTTCAGCTTGTTTTGGACTCTTTTATAAAGATTTCTAAATTATTTTGAATTCATTTATTAGTAGTATAGTTGCATACAATAATCTATATCTATATGAAGATGTAAAGTCCTATATTTGTTAAACCATTATACACATGTTACTAAGTTGAATTTCACGATCAAATGTATATTATATTTTATTTTTTGGTATGCAATAATATAATAATAATATTATAAGTGATCCAATCAATCTATTTAACAAAATAAAATTTAATAATTCTATAATATAATTAGATGTGCAAATGTCTAAAGGAGTCAAAGAGATAACTAAATAAATAATAGATTAAGTAATCAAAAATTTATAGAATAAGTCAATAATTAATTTAGTAATAATTAAAATACAAATTAAAAATTTGGCACTTAATTTATTATTTAATTTAATTACACATATAATTAATATTTTTTTTAAAAAATAATATTAGTTAAATTTGTTTCCTAGTATACCAAATGGGACAATACCGACAATAGGATGAGAAAAATGTAAACAATAAAAATGGAAAAAGATTAGTCTTAAGGAGAAACTTACCTTAAATTGAACACCTTGGGACACTCTGGGCCACCCCTTTCGCATCTTTCTTCTAATAGGGGACATTCCCCTAGGCGCAAAGTCCATAATTTGGTGAGGCGCTGCATGACTTCAATTTTGGGCAGATACTTCAGTTTCTTGCATTTTCTTACATGTAGTTCTTCAAGAGATGAAAGCTTACCAAACCAATCGGGTAAAGCTTCCATTCCAAAGCTTATTAGACACAGATCTCTCAGGGCACAGAGGTGTTGAAGTTGTTCTGGGATAAGGTCCCAGTGAGGCTGCCCATACAAGGTTACAGTACTAAGGGATGCATGCAAGTGTTGGACACCATCAAGACTCGGGAATGAATCAAGCTCTTCAGAAAAGGGGCCAATCATCAAGTGGACCAAGCAGGTAAGAAATTGTAGCCCCTTAGGCAAGCATGTTAATTTCTCACAATATACAATTGTTAGAGTGGAGAGAGAACACAATGCTTGTATATTTGGGAATGAGGTTAGATTGGTGCAATGTTCAACCTCTAAGGTGTTGAGGGATGTGCAAGATTCTAGCCCACTTGGAAGACAAGTTAACCCATTACACCACCTAAGACTTAATTCACAAAGGGATGTAAGGCCTTGAATACTCGGAATGGAGTTGAGATTTGGACACCAATTGACATTCAAAATCTCAAGAGATGGATGTGTGTTGAGGCCATCTGGCAAATTGCTCAATTGCTCGCAATCCTTGATTTCTAGCGATCGAAGACAAGAGGTGGTGTCGTATCCTCGCAAGTACGGAACTTGTGTTAACTTGGGACAATTCGATATCTCTAGAACCTCCAGATATTTATAGTCCTGGAATGGTTGATCCCGTAAAGAAGTGAGGTCATCCAACCCGTCAATCTCGAGCTTCGTCGGAGCGCTTTTCAACTGGAAATTATATACATTCTCATAACGCAATTCCTTAAGGAGTGGGAAATGACTCGGAGCACTTTTCAATTGTGGGCACCCCTCAATGGACAACTCATAAAGGCAAGGAAACGCTTGCACCCCACTTCCTTCTGGTAATTCTATCCATTCTTCTAGGTTGGCCATTTTCCGCATTGTGAATCTGCTCAAAGAAGGAAATAATACCTCTGTCTCGTTACTAATGTGGCTAGTGCCTGATCCATGACAATCATAACCATAGAATGACTCACCTAGGCATTTTACATTATCCATTTCATCCATCTCAAGATCTCGAAGAAGTGGTAGTCTGCCGAGCATTGGAATGAGCTCACATCTTCTGCAGCCTTTTAGTCTGACCGTCACCAAATTGTTGAGTGATAACCAGACGTCTTCACCATTAGTAGTCACAGCCATCTTCATCATCCATAGCGGGAAGTTATCACCCGGGAATCCGTTTATGTCTAAGCCTTTTAAGCTTGGGGAAGGTTGGAGGCCATCCAAGACACCCTCAGCATTCTGATTACCATTCCGCACAGATTTCCAGTTGAGTGTCAGCTTGTATATATTTTTCTTTCCACATAAATCTGCTTTTTGTGCTTCCTCTTTACTGCCCACTTCCTGGAGATCATATATATCAAGCTTACCTCTGAGATTTTTTAAATATCCCAACTCTTCAATTTGGAAACCCTTGTCTTTACCCACTATGAAGAATGGTAGAGTTTGAAGGGAAGTTAACCACCTTATCTCGTGTGGCAGCTGAACCATGTTATCCCATTTATCAAAATAGATATGTCTTAAGCTGGTCAAATTTTTGAATTTCTTAGGAAACTTTTGAATTGTGACCCATCCACTGAGTCTCAACGTCTGCAGATGGTAAAGTTTAACAATGGATTTTGGTAAACTATCAATGCCACTATCTGACAAGTCAAGGTACCTTAAGTGTACCAATTTGCTTATTGAAGACGGCAACTCATTAACATAAGCATCACATAAATTCAAGACACGCAAATATCTTAACTTCAAAAATCTGTCAAGTAAAAAGCTTTTCAAAAATAAAGTACGCAGTCTTTCAGCACTTTCATTTTGGATATTACCAACACTTTCCCTCCTGGAATATAGTGCTAAATGTCGAACACGGGGATTCTCTTTTCCCTTATCATCCTCTTGAGTAAAGCAATCGGGTTTCGAAATCAATTGTGAAAGATCATGCACCAAATCATGCATCTTACAATGTGTAATGTTGTCATAGCCATCCTTCACAATATCTTGAAATAAGGAACTTTGCAACAAAGATTCAAAATATTCATTGCCAATATCTTCCATTTCCTTGCTACTTCCTTCCTTGGGTTGGAGATATTCTTGTGCCATCCATAGTTGGATTAATTGTTCCTTTTCCATGTGGGAATCTTTTCTGAAAAGTGAACAATATGCAAAACAATGTTTCAGTGATGGCGATGATAAATGATCAAAACTCAACTTAATAATAGGAAGTACACCATTTGCATCTCCAACTGCACTCCACACTCCATCATTTAAAATTGCCAACCATTCATCTTTGTCCTTCTTCAAGTGCATCATACTCCCCGCTATCTTTGCTGCCAGTGGTACACCTTCACATTTTTCTGCAATTTTTCTTCCAATGTCTTCTAAATCTGAATTAATTGGAGCTCCTCCATTTGCAAACGCTACTCCTTTGAATATGGACCAACAATCTTCTGATGATAGTGGTTCCACACAATACTTGGGGAGCGTCTCCACAATTGAGGCCACTTTATGACTACGCGTAATGATTAGAATGTTGTTTCCATGGGTTGTACTAACTCGTAACATACAAGACTTAAAATCATTCCACTTGTTATGATCTTCATTCCATACATCATCAAGAACGAGCAAATATTTTTGTCCTTCCAACTTTTTCCGAAGTTTTTTAAGAATTACATCTTCAGTCTCTGCATAACACTTCTCCTCTGTCAGAGTTTCAAGGATCTCTTTTAAAAGCCTTTTGACATCAAAATTCTCAGATACACATACCCAAATTCTTGAACCGAAGTGTCTCGTTATCTCATCGCCATTATAGACCAACTTAGCCAAAGTTGTTTTTCCAAGCCCAGCCATTCCCACAATGGGAAGCACAGAGACAACATCCTGATTTTCCGGGCTGGTTAACATTTGAACTATATTTGATGCATCACCATCCCTTGCTACAACAACTTCAGATTGGTGAAGAAGTGAGTTGGTCTCTCGGCCAGCAAAGACTTGGGGGGTAGCCACCTGTGAAACCCCTTGGTGAAGCAGGGAGTCGGTCCCTTGGTGATCGACAGTGACTTGAGAAGGGGCTGCTAGTAAACCCAGTCGAAGTCCCAAAACCTTTGCTTCTTCGTTGATCTTAACCAAGTATGTGTTGATTTTCTTGATTTTATGAGCCATTCGAGAGCGAAACAAGACTGGGTTAGAACTTGAAAGGAAGGAGCGTACCTTTCTCCTCATTTGATCTCGAATCTCCACTTTTCGCCGCCCGATTTCGTAAGCGAACTCATCCAAGACATCATCGGCTCGATAAGCTTCATCCTTAAGCATCTCCAGCCATAGCTCGACGGACTCATCGTTAACCCCTCGTCTTTCGGCATCAGCTAAAAAGGCTTGATTCATTTTAACTGTGTCTTTGAGCTTAGCCAGTTCTCCCTTGAAGCCCCACACAAGTCCGATCTCTTCAGCTGCAACAGAAACTATCTTATTCAATATTTCTTTGACAAGATCAGCCGCTACACCTTGAATAGCCATTGAAGATTAACTTCAGAGAGAGAGAGAGGGTGATCAAGAGGCAGTGAAGAGACAGAGAGAGAGTGTGTGTTATCAAGATGCAGTGAAATGAGTGGTTCATCTGGCTTGTGAAATGAGTGGTTGCTGATCTTGATATTTACTTTACTTTTTTTAAGAAAACTTGATAAATACGGGATATGAAGTAAAAATCAAGAATAGAAGATAAAACTCTTACGAGTAAATTATACTTTATTATGGGCATGAATGATTGGATTGATTATGGGTGATATCGAAAATATATTCTTTATATTTTTAATATCAATAGAAATTAGTATCGATAATAAAAAATATTTTAATTTTCTCTCATATTTATTTGTTCAATAGATATTATAATGAGTTCCACAAACAATCATCTATTTCATTACATCTTATATAAAAATATATTATTTTGTTCTTAATATTATCAATTCCACTACTCCGTTTATGTAATATTTTTGCATAATATTTGGTATAATGCATAATATTTGGTATAATACATGATATGACAATTTATATCTAAAAAATTTCGTAAAAAATTCACATAAAAAATAAAGAATCTGATGCTATAAATTGGTTATACAATAAAAAAAAATCGGTGACACCGTACACTTAAACATAATATAAGAAAAAAATTCAAAATAATTTTAAAAAAAAATCGCTAATATCGTACACTTAAACATGATATAAGGACAAAATTCAAAATAATTTTTTTTAAATAAAAATTAAAAAAATGGTGACACCGTACCAATAAACATAATACAAAAAAAAATGCAAAATAATTTTAAAAAAAATAAAAAAAACGATTACATCGTACGCTTAAACACAATATAAGGAAAAAATTCAAAATAAATTTTTTTATGTGTGAACTCTTCACAGATGAGGACATTTGTGTTATTTTTTTTTTATACCGTCCTTTCACTTATACCATGAAGATAATACCACCAGGTAAGTGGTATTCATTAATACCATGTACAAGATTTAACGGACACTATGCAAACCAGATCGATATTACAATCTGAAAAATAGTATTGCATGTAAAATACCAAACAAACAATGTAATAGGTAGGCCTCATGTACTATTTTCTTCTATCTCATCCTATAATACCATTTAATCCCTCAAATAAACATGACCCTAAATTATTATTCTTATTTTATTTTGTATTCTTAATTATAAAATTTTTTATATTATACCCTAAATTATTAATTTTATTTCATGTCACTTCAATAGATAACGACAAATTTAAAAATTTGTCAAATAATAGAGGAAAATCCCGAAAAACTTTTGGTTAAGTGTCTAGTAGCACTTTATTTTACATTTTTTACAATCAAATGATTGTTGGGAAGAAAAAATATGTCGGCAAGAGGAAGATAATTTAGAGCTTATAAAAGACAAAGTTATGGATAAGTATTTTTCTTAATTTTTGACTTGTATATGTATAATAAACAGTTATTTATTGATAGTACAGATTATTCACACGTGCATTTATCGTCAATTTCGTTATCTATTAAAGTGATCAAGATACAATGAATGAGAAATGATTTATTTAGCGTGTAGTGTGAAAGAGAAATAAAAAGAGAGTAATGCTCATCTTAATACTTTTTTTTAAAAAAAAAAGCCCAATAAATATTGGGGTACTAATTAAAAATCAAGAGTGGGACATAAAAGTCTTACCATTGAGAGGCGTTTACAATTTACAGTGGGGAAACCCACTTTAGAAACAAATAAATAAAAAAAAAACTATAAGAAAGTTAAAATGAGAAGGAAATGCTGTCCACACCCTTCACTTTTTTCAATCCCCAAAAATGCATTTACACCACCGACAAAGTGCACCACTTTATACCGCATAGAAGGCATCTTGAGAAAAGTCATAGAAGGTGTCCTCAGAAATATCATAAAGAAATTAACGAATTGTCAATCCTTTTCGACTTGTTTTTATTGAATATTAGGGTAATCCGGGTCTGAAAGGACAGTGTAATATAAATTAATTAATTAATTTAAAAAAGTGAAGATCCCTAAGAATAGTGACAAAGTTAAATATATGATTTAGGGTAGACACACTTTAAGTATAATAGATAAAAATAGTGTCATATATTTATATTTTTTATATTAGATTTGATACTTAAAAATTTATTAAACATAAAAAAAGTTTATTTGAAAGAAATTAATAAGATAACATTTATACATTAAGGATCAATAATATAATTTATTTAATACAAATAAAAGTAATATTCTATAATTTTTAATGTTTTTATAAATTATATATTTTACTTATTTTTGACTATATATTCTATAATTTTGGAACCAAAAGAGACTTCAACAAATCATACCAATACTCTAAGTAATCAATTTTATTTTGTTAATTTTAAGAAAATTGGTATGAACTTTTTGTTTTTGTTTTTTTGTTGTAGTACCCAACTTGTTTGATCTAATTAATTTTGTTTTTTATATATCATTACAGTTGACCCAAATAATCTAAAAAAATTTATTAAACATATATAATTAAAAAAAAAAAATTCAGGGTGGTCCCATATCCCACCTCCCTCCGCCATTGCTAGAGAAAGAGAGTAAAAAGTGAAAAGAGGAAGATAAAATTCAATATAAATGGTATTGAGAGATATGTTGGTCGTTGTTAGATGAGTTTATTTGAAATTATCGGATAGACTTGTTGAACCTGCCCTATTTTATATTACAGAATCAACAAAATATAACATAATTAACTTTAAAAAATATTAATTTATATACATATAATCAAAATCGAATATAAATTTATATACATATAATCAAAATCAAATCAAATTTAATACAAACTAAAAATCTAATTTATCAAAAAGCATATCGATAAAATATTTTCTATCAAAAAAAAGATCTTCAAATATTCTTTATAAAATATTCTTTTTTTTAATTAGTACAAGTTATTACAAAATTATTAATTTATAAGAATATATTAGCGTTGGGTTTTTTTTAAGAGATAAAAAAAATAGTCTTGAACTTTTGATTCAAGACATGTGTAAGGCAAGTTAGTTTGAGATAGTTAATTAAATAAATAAAATTAAAATTAATTATATTTAATATAAATGTGTTAAGCAGCGCCCTAGTTTTTTTTTTTTTTAATGTTAAATTGATGAGTTTTTTTTTAATCAAAATATTATCATTGTCTCTTATATAAATTTAAAATGTTACACTGCACAGTTGATATTAATAGCAAATTTAAACTATTTAATTATTATGTTAGAGAAAATCTTGTGATTCAAGTCAGCCGTAATCTTTGACTGGTTGGGAGGGAAAATATTAAGGAAAAAATGTTAATTTCTTGACCGTTGAATGAATAAATTTGAGACCGTAAGATGTGTTCTAAGATTAGTCATAATCGTTGACTAGTTGGGAGGGGAACTATTAAAGAAAAAATGGTAATTTCTTGACCGTTGAATAAATGAATTTGAAACTGTAGGATGGACTTGTAAAAGCCGCCCTATTTTTTATTATAGATATAGATTTGACAGAAATAAAATTAATATTCTATAATATTTTTTAATTACAAATTCCATATTTTACTCATTTGGCTATGTATTTCATATTTTTTGAACCAAATGAGGTTTCAACAAATCATACTAATACTCTAAATAATCAATTTTAGTTTGTTAATTTTAAGAGATAAGTATGAACTTTCTCTTTTTTGTTTTTTTGTTATAGTACCCAACTTGTTTGACTTAATTAATATTGTTTTTCATAAATCATTGCAGTGGGCTCAATTAATCCAAAAATAATATATAAAACTTATATAACTAAAAATAAATAAATTTTTTCAGGATGCCCCCAGACCGCTGCTCCTCTGCCACCGCTAGAGAGAGAGAATGAAGAGTGAGAAGATGATGGTAAAATTCAATATTAATGATTTTGAGATAGATTTTGGTGGCCGTTGGATGAATGAATTTTAGACCGTAAGATAGGCATATTGAAGCCGTCCTGTTGTATATTATAAATATCTATAATATAAAACAGGGCGGCTTCAACAAGCCGATCTTCCGGTCTCAAATTCATTCATCCAATTATCAAGAAATTACAATTGTTTTCTTTAATATTTTCTCCTCCCTAAAAAGTCAATGATTACAGCTGATCTTGGAACACATTTTACGGTCTCAAATTCATTCATCCAACGGTCAATAAATTATAATTTTTTTTCTTAATATTCTTTTCCCAAAAAAGTCAATGATTACGACTGATCTTAGAATATCTTCTGTGTGTTGTAATATTTTGAATTGTATAAGATACAATGATAACATTTTGATTAAAAAATACTCATTAATTTAAGATAAAACAAAAACAAGGGTATTGCTTAACACATTTATATTGAATACAATTAATTTTAATTTTATTTATTTAATTAATTATCTCAAACTAACATGTTTTATACATATTTTGAATCAAAAATTGAAGACTAATTTTTTTTATATCTTAAGGAAACCCAACACTAATATATTCTTTTAAATTAATAATTTTGTAATAACTTGTACTAATTAAAAAAATAATATTTTATAAATGATATTTGTAAAAAAAATTTGATAGAAAATATTTTGGCGATATGTTTTTTGATAAATTAAATTTAACTCGATTTTGATTACATGTATATAAATTAACATTTGTTTTGAGTTAATTTTAGAATATTTCGTGGATTTATCTATAATATCCATAATATAAAATAGGGCGGCTTCAACAATCCTACGGTCTAAAATTCATTCATCCAATAGCCACCAAAATCTCTCTCAAAATCATTTATATTGAATTTTACCCTCCTCTTCTCACTCTTCACTTTCTCTCTCTAGCAGTGGTAAAGGAGGAGGGGTCTGGGGCCACCCTGAAAAAATAATATTTTTTTTAGTTATTTGTTTGCTAATTTTTTCTTAAAATTAACAAATTAAAATTGATTATTTAGAGTATTGGTATGATTTGTTGAAACCTCATTTTGTTCAAAAAAATATGAAATACATAGCCAAATGAGTAAAATATGAAATTTGTAATTAAAAAATATTATAGAATATTACTTTTATTTGTGTCAAATCTATATCTATAATAAAAAACAAGGCGGTTTCTATAAATTCATTCTACGGTCTCAAATTCATTCATCCAACGGTCAAGAAATTACCAATTTTTCTTTAATATTTCTCCTCCCAACTGGTCAATGATTATGACTGATCTTGGAACACATCTTACAGTTTCAAATTTATTCATTCAATGGTCAAGAAATTAACATTTTTTCTTTAATATTTTCCCTCCCAACCAGTCAAAATATTACGCCTGACTTGGATTACAAGATTTTCTCTAACATAATAACTAAATAGTTCAAATTTACCATTAATATCAACTGTGTAGTGTAACATTTTAAATTTGTATAAGAGACAATGATAATATTTTAATTAAAAAAAACTCATCAATTTAATAGATTAAAAAAAAAACAAGGGCACTGCTTAACATATTTATATTGAATATAATTAATTTTAATTTTATTTATTTAATTAACTATCTCAAACTAACATGCCTTACACATGTCTTGAAACAAAAGTTCATGACTATTTTTTTTTATCTCTTAAGAAAACTCAACGCTAATATATTCTTATAAATTAATAATTTTTGTAATAACTTGTACTAATTAAAAATAATAATATTTTATAAATAATATTTGTAGATCTTTTTTTGATAGAAATATTTTGGCGATATGCTTTTTGATAAATTAAAATTTTAATTTGTATTAAATTTGACTCGATTGTGACTCGATTTTGATTATATTTATATAAATTAATATTCGATTTTGATTACATCTATATAAATTAATATTTTTTTAAGTCAATTCTATTATATTTTGTGGATTCTATAATATCAAATAGGACGGGTTCAACAAGCTTATCGATCTCAAATAAACTCATTCAACGACCACCAACATCTCTCACAATTTCATTTATATTGAATTTTACCTTCCTCTTCTCACTCTTCACTCACTTTCTCTGGCAATGGCGGAGGGAGGAGGGACATGGGACATGGGACCACCTTGAAAAAAAAATTAATTATATGTGTTTTATATATTTTTTTAGATTAGTTGGGCCCACTGTAATGATTTATGAAAAACAAAAGTAATTAGATCAAACAAGTTGGGTATTAGAACAAAAAAACAAAAACAAAAACAAAAAAGTTTATACCAAATCTCTTAAAATTAACAAACTAAAATTGATTCCTTAAAGTATTGGTATGATTTGGTGAAGTCTCTTTTGGTTCCAAAATTATAGAATATATAGTCAAATATGAGTAAAATATAGAATTTATAAAAAGATTAAAAATTATAGAATATTTCTTTTATTTGTATCAAATAAATTATATTGTTGATCCTTAATCTATAAATGTTATCTTATTAATTTTTTTAAAATAGACATTTTTTATGTTTAATGAATTTTTAAGTATCAAATCTAATATACAAAATATAAATATATCACATTATTTTTATCTATTATACTTAAAGTGTGTCCACCCTAAATTATATATTTGACTTTGCCACTGTTCTCAGGGATCTTCACTCTTCGCTTTTCCAAATTAATTAGTTGATTTATGTTATACTGTACCTTCAGGCACGAGTTACCCCTAATTATAGATAAATCCATGAAATATGATAAAATTGACTTAAAACAAATGTTAATTTATATACATGTAATCAAAATCGAGTTAAATTTAATACAAACTTATCAAAAAGCATATTGCCAAAATATTTCTATAAAAAAAAGATCTACAAATATCATTTATAAAATATTATTTTTTAATTAGTATAAGCTATTATAAAATTATTAATTTAAAAGAATATATTAGTGTTGGGTTTCCTTAAGATATATATAAAAAATTAGTCATGAATTTTTTATTCTAGATATGTATAAAACATGTTATTTTGAAATAATTAATTAAATAAATAAAATTAAAATTAATTATATTTAATATAAATCTGTTAAGAAACACCATTGTTTTTGTTTTATCTTAAATTGATGAGCTTTTTTTAATCAAAATATTATCATTGTCTTATATAAATTCAAAATATTACAGTACACAGAAGATATTAAAGGCTAATTTGACAAATTTAATTATTATGTAAGAGAAAATATGTATTATAAGATTAGTCGTAATCGTTGACTTTTTAAGGGGGGAAATATTAAAAAAAAAAATTATAATTTCTTGACCGTTGGATGAATGAATTTGAGACCGTAAGATGTGTTCCAAGATCAACCGTAATCGTTGATTTTTTTAGGGGAGAAAATATTAAGAAAAATAATTGTAATTTTTTAACTATTGGATAAATGAATTTGAAACCGTAGAACCGACTTGTTGAAACCGCTCTCTTTTATATTATAGATAATTATTGACTTTAATAGTCTGACAGACTTTAAGGCATTGGCAAAAAAATAAGGTTTAGCCTCAAATTTCAATGGAAAGGTCGCTTAAAGTCAAGAAAAGTGTGTTGCGCTAGAAATGATTATTCATACGCAAATCAATATCCGTTGTGTTGTCTATTTCGTCTTATATTTATTAGACAGGTAACTTCTATTTGAACTATAAGACAGATAACTTCTATTTGAAAATACAATGTAACATAAATTAACGAATTAATTTAAAAAATTGAGCGAAGATTTTTAAGAATAGTGGTAGAATCAAAAATATGATCTAAGATAGACACACTTTGAGTATAATAGATAAAAATAATGTGTTATATTTATATTTTTTGTATCAAATTTGATACTTAAAAATTCATTAAACATAAAAGGAGTCTATTTGAAAAAAATTAATAAAATTACATCTATACATCAAAGATTAATTTTATAATTTATTTGACACTAATAAAAGTAATATTCTATAATTTTTAATTTTCTTACAAATTTCATATTTTACTCATTTTTTGTTATATATTTCATAATTTTTCAACCAAATGAGGTTTCAAGAAATTATACCAATACTCTAAAAAATTAATTTTAGTTTGTTAATTTTAAGAGATTTGATATGGACTTTTTGAGTTTTGTTTTTTTATTCTAGTACCTAACTTGTTTGACCCAATTAATTTTATTTTTCATAAATCATTACAGTGGGTCCAATTAATCCAAAAAATATATATATACAAAACATATATAACTAAAAAAATATATATATTTTTTAGGGTGGTGGGCCTAGGCCCCTCCTCCCTCCGCCACTGCCAGAGAGGGAGAGTAAAAAGTAAAAAAAAGAAGGTAAAATTCAATATGAATTGTTTTGAGAGAGATATTGGTGGTCGTTGGATGAGTTTATTTGAGACCGTAGAGTGAGTTTGTTGAAGTCGCCTTGTTTTATATTATAGATATTCTAGATAAATCTACGAAATATGATAGAATTAACTTAAAAAAATATTAATTTATATACATGTAATAAAAATTGAATATTAATTTAAATACATGTAATCAAAATTGAGTCAAATCTAATACAAACAAAAAAATTAATATATCAAAAAGCATATCACCAAAATATTTTTTATCAAAAAAAAATCTAAAAATATCATTTATAAAATAGTATTTTTTTAATTAGTACAAATTATTACAAAATTATTAATTTATAAGAATATATTAGCGCTGAATTATCTTGAGAGATAAAAATAATTTAGTCTTGAACTTTTTATTTAAGATATGTGTAAGACATGTTAGTTTGAAATAATTAATTAAATAAATAAAATTAAAATTAATTATATTCAATATAAATGTGTCAAGCAGCACCCTTCTTTTTTTTATCTATTAAATTGATGAGTTTTTTTAATCAAAATATTATTATTGTATTTTATACAAATTCAAAATATTACACTACACATATGATATTAATGACAAATTTGACCAATCTAACTATTATGTCATAGAAAATCTCATTTTTCAAGATCAGTCGTGATTGTTGACTGATTGGGAGGCAAAATAATAAGAAAAAAAATGTTAATTTCTTGATCGTTGGATAAATGAATTTAAATCTGTAAGATGTGTTGCAAGATTAGCCGTAATTGTGGACCAGTTGAGGGGAATATTAAGGAAAAAAATAATAATTTATTGACCATTAGAGGAATGAATTTGAGACCGTATAATTGACTTGATAAAACTGTTCTGTTTTATATTATAGAATTATTATGTCAAAGAAAAACTCATGTTCTTAGATCAACCGTAGTCGTTAACTAGTTGGTAGGAAAAATATTAAGGAAAAAAATGTTAATTTCTTAACCGTTGGATAAATGAATTTGAAACCATAAGATATGTTCCAAGATCAGTCGAAATTGTTGACCGGTTGGGGGGGGAGAATATTAAGGAAAAAAATGATAATTTTTTGACCATTAGATGAATGAATTTAAGACCGTAAGATTGATTTGTTGAAACTACCCTATTTTATATTATAAATCTCTATTTATATTACTTATAAATATCAATACTTATAAAAAAATTTAATCTTTTATTTTATTTATAATAAAATTAATTATATTCACTTATACTTTCATCTAATTTTTATTTTTTAATCTATTTAAATTTCAACTTGTTTTGAACTCTTTCATAAGAATTTTTAAATTTTTTTGAACTTATTTATTAGTAGTATAATTATATACAATTATCGATATATATATGAAGAAATAAATTCTTATATATGTTTTTAACAAAAAAAAAAGTCTTATACATCTTAAATTATTATACACATGTTTTATTTATTTATTTTTTGTATACAATAACTTAATAATATTATAAGCGATCTAATCAATATATTTAACAAAATAAAAATAAATAATTCTATAATATCAAAGAGGAGGATATAATATCAAAAATAAATAATTTAAAGTCACGATATAATTTTGTTAAATATCAATATCAGAGAGGAGAGGAAGTAGGAAATCAGGTGTTATCTTTTCCCATACAAAAAAGTTCTCAATAAAAAGAGCATGCCGAGCAAGTTGATGAGCCACTCTATTACATGTGCTCCGGAATGTATAATTCATGTTATCCATAAAAATAATATTATTTAAATTTATCATAGTAAATATCTTTTGTTGAAGCGAGTACTTGTGAGATTTGAAATTACTGTCTTATACTCTTATTTTACTCTATAGTGAAAAATTCTGATCCTCATTGTCGTGAACGAAAACAATAGCCAACCACATTAATTGTTTTATTTTCTACAATTGTTCTTTTGTTTCTCCACTTGAGTACGAGTGTTAATATCGATTCAAATTTGATTCCTACGATATTTTTCCCAACAATAATTTTCCATATTTCCAAGAAACTTGAATGTTACCCTTTATCATCTCCACCAATATTTGAGAGTCCGACTCAATAAAGAGTTTATAATCAACCAAACCATTTCTTTCATACAATCTAAGGCCGTTCAGTAAAGCTTTAAATTCAGCTCCCATATTAGTGCAATGACCATAAAAGAGAGAAGCTAAGCCTGGATACTCCATCAACATTAAGCTTTAAACTACCTTGTGGAGGACGAAAAAATATTGGGTGTAACCATTACACCACGTCAGTATTGGCACGTGGTGTAACCATCCAATCAAAATTTCTCATCCATCCTTCCTTCCATAGCAGACAAAAAATAATTAGGGAGACACTACAAATCAGAGATGGACAGAGAGAAAGATGCTTGAGAATTTTCACAATTCGATGAAATTTGGTAATAGGATGCTCAGTTGTAATAAGGCGAAAACTCATATTAGAAAATAATTAGGGGTAATTCATACCTGAAAGTACGGTGCAATTCAAAAAAAAAAAATCGAACATTGAATTTGGGCACAAAATAATCAAGCACTGAATTCGAATGCAAACTAAGTTGAAAGCCAAAATTGCATTCATTTAACACACCTGCACTTTACATATATCAATATCATGATTTACCAAGCTCCTTTTGCTTCATATTAATGAGAAAAATTGAAATCAGTGTGGGAAATTTTAAAAATTTTCAACGAAGTATCTCATGAAAACATGATATTACAAATATATCAACTTGTCTAAAAAATTTCATAATCAACCAAAACCAAGTTATATGTATGTTTAAACCCCACTATTTACCAACTACCACAAAAATATTATAATAGTTACAAACTACCACAACAACGTAGCAGTATTTATATTGGCTAAATACAAATTGCACTAATTGACCATGAAAATCATGATAATTAAAGCTATTGCACATACATGAAAGTTATAAAATTTCATTCATTGCAAACCACACTGATTCTCATAAACTATACCAAACAAACTCTTCCAATCCAAACAAACTCACTTAGAGTGTCATAAACCCTACTAATACAATTTTCACTCATTCTATTCTCACCAATCTAAAATATCATCCAACCCAACAGTTGCACTAAGTGAAACTACAACCATGATATCGTGCCAACATTAAAGATTAGTTGAAGTCATTATGCTTTTAATCATTTAGAAACTAATCGTAAGAAACAAAATTCTCATCAAATCAAACCTACTTACAAAACCGAGTTCAAATTAGTAACTCTAGCAAATTAACAAAAAATATGAAAAAAAATCAAAATAGCACTTCCAACCCTTTGTAGCCCACCACCATAAAAAATAACCCCACAACCATCCACACAACACTACCACTAGGATAAATCATGCCTTAATCACTGGTCATGTATACAAAATTACACATGAAAAGAGACTAAAGGTTCCCACTTTAATTTATTCTTCATTCTATTAACTCCTCAGCAACCAAACTATTAAGATAAAAAATGTGGAGCAATGCATAAATAACTCCTCCCTTGTGATTCATAATAAATACCTCCTCCTTCAATTATAGTCAACTTACTCGACACAATCAATTATTCTACAAAAGGACCAACATGGAAAGCAATTGGTATCGGCATTTTCACAAACGCTTGACAGCAAATTAATTAAGGTAATAATTTCAAACTTTATATTTTTGATATAGCATAGTGTATTCCAATTTATTTCATGCCCTCCTGTAAACAGATTTAATAGTTCTTTAGAGACTTATGTTTCATGATTCCAAACAGAGGGAACCAAATCTGATAAAACACAAAGAAAATCAAGTGTAACTTGAAATATAAACATTTCCATGAAAACAGTAAACAAATTCAATAGGGAATAAGACTATATTGGCTGGGTTTGCGATGAATATCTCCATAAATATCTTTAAAATATTTGCCCAGCAACCCCTAACACAAAGCCAAGAGGAATTATAAGATTAAGCCCCACGAAGCAATCCAGTTTTTTTACCTATTAATTGTCCATTATATTATAAAACCCTCATTGCAGTAAAGGGTAACTATAATTGCAACTCCTCAATGTAAACTCTAAGTACGTGCCCACTTAAAAGAACAACCAGATTCACAATTACTAAGAATCAGTTTAAATTTGCAAAAAGTCCAACAAAAAAGTCATAAGGGGGGGGGGCAAATGAACGAACATAGGCTTATTGATAGAAATACGGAATGCCTTAGAATGTGAAGGCAGTTGTTGCATTAAACGGAGAGAAATAAAATTTGGTAATTTATGTTCAGTGAAAGGAGCACAATTAAAGAGATTGAATGATTAGAGAACCTCACCACTAAGCAGCTACGTCATTCACAAACAATTAGTTAGCATCGGCTATATAACACTATGAGAGAAAAAACATAATGTAAAAACAAAAGGCTTCCCAGACCACCTAAAAATGAGAACATTAATTAGAGAAAAATTGAATAAGAACAACATGCAAGCAGATGCAAGAACAGGTTTGTGTATGCAAAATGTTGATAATGAGTATATCAGAGTCCAAAGCAAACTCTTTTTTTTTTTTTGTCTATTACTTCAAAGCTAAAAAAAAATTTATGATAATGGGACAGAATACATAAAGTGTCCACTGTTCAAGTCCTAAATTGAACCACACACACATTCAGATTTTGCTCTAGGTGCACATGGTAATGGGAATACCTGTGTAGTGTAAGTGTGCGTTTTGTATGTGGATGCTTCAAAGATCTTATACCAAATGAAAAGTCACCCAATAAGCCTCAAAGTAATTAATCTAAGTCTCAGAAAATAAGCTGATTTTTTATACGTGTAATCATAAAAAACTACAAAAAATCCACACAAAATAGGCACCAAAACATCCGAAGAGACAGAAATTTTTCCCTAGAGCTTAAGGAAATTTTTACTTTAGTTTAAATTCTTAGGAAATGATCTTTCAGTTAGCTAACTTGATTCTTATGCACAACCAGTAAATAATGAGCACAAATCCACAAAATATTCTATCAAATTACACATTATAAATTCAAAGATCACGTTAATTGCTACAATCATTCAATTTCAATAAAAGTGAGTGTAAATAACAATTAAGTGATTTATTAAATAATTAATCTGGCAAAAAAGTGACAAACTTGTCGTTATAACTTACTGAGGCAACTTTCCCGACCGGAAAACGGCGAACTTGGAAACCTCCGAATATGAATACCCAGTCCCATTATCCTTCAAAAAGCCCTCAATCAATTTCTTACCTCTATCAGGCTCGGAACTCTCACATTCTATCTCATAACTTATCCCAAATTCATAATGAGTCTCATCGAGCTCCAATTTCAACCCATTCCAATCATACACTGCCCTCACATTCCTAAACCCACCCAAACACACCAACCCATTTTCTCTAACAATGAACTCTTCTCCCACTCGCCTGAGTATTCTTGATGAATTAATCGACGATAGCCTCTAGGGTTCCGCCACGCAGGCACGGGCGATGGCGGCATCAATGGGCTCTTCATCTTCCTCGACCCGGTTGATTCTGCCAGATATTATGGGTTTGGCCTTGAGAGAGACAATATAGTGGGTGTTGAGGTCATAGAATCGGAGATGTAGTACGACGAGGTTTGAAGATACTTGTGTGTATGTGTGTGTGTGTGTGTGTGTTTTGGGGGGTGGGTTGCGTGTGTGTGAGAGAGAAGCAGAGGTGGGAGATTGGGGAGAGTTGGGCAGAGGGTTTGTTCTGCACAGAAGGGGAGCTTTTTTGGGGGTTGCATGTGAGTGTGTGAGGGAGAGAAAAGCAGAGGAGGGAGAGTTGGGCGGAGGGTTTGTTCTGCGCAAAAGGGGAGTTTTTTTAGGGGGTTAAGTATGAGTGTGTGAGAGAGAAAAAAGGCAGGGGAGGGAGAGGGGGAGAGCTGGGTTCAGGAGTTCATTGAGAGAGAAGCAGAGAAGAGGAATATCCAGGGGGTATATGTTGCAGTGGTGATCTTGCTGGGCAGATGGTGGCGCCGTTGCGAGAGAGTAACACTGAGAGTAATGGGTGAAAGAAGGAAGACAAAAACAAAAAAAGAAGGGAAGATGAGAGATGGCAGCATGTGGCTTCTTTGACAGTGGACTTGCCGATGAAATGAGGTAGGATTGGATGGATTTTGGGGAATATGTGTTGGACGAATTTGAGAGAGAAAGTGTGTGTGAGAGAGAGAAGCAAAGAAACGGGATATCTGGGGGTATATGTTGCACTGGTGATCTTGCTGGGCAGAAGGTGGAGTCGCTGGCGAGAGCGTAACACGAAGAGGGTAATGGATGAAAGAAGTAAGTCAAAAAAAGAAGGGAAGATGAGAGGTGGCAGCATGTGGCTTCTCTGACAGTGGGCTTGCCGATGAAATGAGGTAGGATGGGATGGATTTGGGGGGAAATGTGTTGGATGAATTTGAGAGAGAGTGTGTGAGAGAGAGAAACAGAGAAAGGGGATATCTCGGTGGTATATGTTGCAGTGATGATCTCGCTGGGTAGACGGTGGCCTCGCTGGCGAGAGCGTAACACAGAGAGAGTACGAGCATCACTAACCACGCTCAATAAAATAATTATTTAAAATATATTTAAATATTATATTTATTATTTTAATTATTTATTTTTAAAAAATTACTCCAATCTCATTCACTGTTATAGCTAACTACTTCAACTAATTTTCAATAATATAATTCAAAAATGGCAAAAAAATCAAAACTTGTGTAAATTAATTTCTCAATAAATTTCGCAAATGTGAAAATTTCAGAATTCAACCAAGTATGATGATATTTAGCACATAAATTTCTACTAAATAATTAAAAATATTAAAAAAAAAAACTTTTAAAAAATTATTGGATCAAAAAAATAAAGAGTAAAAGAACAAGGCTCAGATTTTTATTTGATCAGGCAAGGGAATGGATGGCACACGCCATGACTACAAATCCAGTTACATATGAGAAAAATCTCCCACATACCATCCCAATTTGCCCCGCCAAGATACGGGTCAGATTAAATCAGTGCCCGATTCATTTGCTCAAAAAACATATCATCCCAGCCTCTCATATATTCAGCATGATCATCGTCGTCGTCATCATCATCATCATCATCATCATCACCATATGAACACTTTGAGACAAAGTGAAACAAGGCTGTTGGTTTGGAGGAGAGAGAAATCACTGGCATTTTCAGAGAAGGGCAACCACCTTGAAGAAATCTCATCTCCCTGAAGCCTCATTCATGAGCTGTAGTAAGATTTAGGGTTAGGGTTTCACGATTTGAATCTGAATACTCACCGTTGAATCAAGCACACAGAGATAGAGAAAAAGATCCATACCGGATGAAGACAAGCTCTGATAAAGACGATGATGAAACCACAGTGAAGACGAGCTTTGATGAAGATGAAGAACAACCCAAAATTGGGGAAGAGAGCTTTGATGAGAGAAAGCCTTGCTAGCCAGAACTGATGAGTGAGAATGGGTGGAGACAGAGTAGCCAGTGAAATAGAGAGTCGGTTGGAGAGGAATTTTTGGGTTTGGCTCAGCAAAATAGTTAAAATATGACATTTGTTGAGAGCGTTGGAGATCCTCTAATGGGTGAAAGAAGGAAGATAAAAAAAGAAGGGAAGATGAGAGGTGGCAGCACGTGGCTTCTCTACAGCGGACTTGCTGACGAAATGAGGTAGGATGGGATGGATTTGGTGGAAAATGTATTGGATAAAAATTCAAAATCCTATTTGATTTATTATATAAACTAGTAATTGTTCGAACGAAAAATTAAATTAAAACTTGAACAATATTATATTATCTAAAA
Source organism: Ilex paraguariensis (assembly GCA_963454935.2). NCBI lineage: Eukaryota > Viridiplantae > Streptophyta > Magnoliopsida > Aquifoliales > Aquifoliaceae > Ilex > Ilex paraguariensis. The sequence goes on from CAUOFW020009057.1 coordinate 129,046, forward strand.
GACACCTTATAACTTAAAAAATAAATAAATAAATAAATTGAATGTGAACACATTAGGCTCAACTTATATCTAGTAATAACCCGTAACTAAAGTCACCTTGCAACACAAAAGAAAAAAAAAATGATCGTGGACTGTTTAGGCTCAATTGAATTCCTAAGGGCATGTTTGGCAAATCACGGATGGACTGGACTGGATTGAATTTAAAGTTTTAACCAATCCAATGAAATCCCAATAACCGGGATTAATAGTGGGATAAAAATAAATTACTTAATCCTATCCCAGAGTTGGTTAGGGATTTATGATGTAGTGGAGCTATGGATAAACTATAACTTTTTTTTAAAACATCTCATAAGTTTGATGGTAATTGACAATTTTACCCTTGAATCCTATCCAATCTTATGTCATGGTTGGCTTGGGAATTGTTGGTTACCACTTTACTATTTAAGTGAAATTGTAAGAAAACCTATGTATTGTACACTTCAAACTTTTACACGTTCCAAATTGAAAACATCTTATTAGTCTGGGGTAAAGGTGTATAAAATGGTGGTACCAACCTAGGTCCAAAACGGCAACGGTTCACTTGATTCAGGCCATGCCTTGTCTACATGAGCAATTTGTACAAATAACTCAAACAATTTTCTAGATTCTTGGTCAATTCTACAAACCCACAACTCAAACAGTATATATCCTATAAACCCACAACTTTTCTTGGTCAATTCTTGGTTTTCTTGGAAAATCCAATTCATTGTACTCTCTCAGAGAGAGAGAGAAACATACCTTGCCAATGGGATCTTGGGCCCGTTCTTCGACGGAGACTAGTGCAAAAGGGGGAGAAAAGGTTAAAAAATCCTAATTTTTGTGCTGGACTGGGGTGAAATGGTAAAATAAGATATATATCCTATCGGCTGAAAGTGAATCCCAAAGTTTAGGTGGGATATATTTGTCCAGATGAGAGGGGATAATGGGGCTGAAAAACTACGAATGTCCATCCTCAAAATGCATTGCCAAAGCAAGGATAAATGAGGCCCACAACTTATTTATTCAATCTAACATGGTGTATCCACCTTTATCCAGCCATCCAAACACCCCCTAAGTGCTTAAATTGCATCCCTCAGCATAGCTGCATGCATGCCCAACAAAGTGTTACTTACACATTTTAATTAACAATACGATGCATATCATTTCAAACTAAAACACTAATTTGGAAGTCATGTATGAACAAATTTTAATTNAAAGAAAAAAAAAATGATCGTGGACTGTTTAGGCTCAATTGAATTCCTAAGGGCATGTTTGGCAAATCACGGATGGACTGGACTGGATTGAATTTAAAGTTTTAACCAATCCAATGAAATCCCAATAACCGGGATTAATAGTGGGATAAAAATAAATTACTTAATCCTATCCCAGAGTTGGTTAGGGATTTATGATGTAGTGGAGCTATGGATAAACTATAACTTTTTTTTAAAACATCTCATAAGTTTGATGGTAATTGACAATTTTACCCTTGAATCCTATCCAATCTTATGTCATGGTTGGCTTGGGAATTGTTGGTTACCACTTTACTATTTAAGTGAAATTGTAAGAAAACCTATGTATTGTACACTTCAAACTTTTACACGTTCCAAATTGAAAACATCTTATTAGTCTGGGGTAAAGGTGTATAAAATGGTGGTACCAACCTAGGTCCAAAACGGCAACGGTTCACTTGATTCAGGCCATGCCTTGTCTACATGAGCAATTTGTACAAATAACTCAAACAATTTTCTAGATTCTTGGTCAATTCTACAAACCCACAACTCAAACAGTATATATCCTATAAACCCACAACTTTTCTTGGTCAATTCTTGGTTTTCTTGGAAAATCCAATTCATTGTACTCTCTCAGAGAGAGAGAGAAACATACCTTGCCAATGGGATCTTGGGCCCGTTCTTCGACGGAGACTAGTGCAAAAGGGGGAGAAAAGGTTAAAAAATCCTAATTTTTGTGCTGGACTGGGGTGAAATGGTAAAATAAGATATATATCCTATCGGCTGAAAGTGAATCCCAAAGTTTAGGTGGGATATATTTGTCCAGATGAGAGGGGATAATGGGGCTGAAAAACTACGAATGTCCATCCTCAAAATGCATTGCCAAAGCAAGGATAAATGAGGCCCACAACTTATTTATTCAATCTAACATGGTGTATCCACCTTTATCCAGCCATCCAAACACCCCCTAAGTGCTTAAATTGCATCCCTCAGCATAGCTGCATGCATGCCCAACAAAGTGTTACTTACACATTTTAATTAACAATACGATGCATATCATTTCAAACTAAAACACTAATTTGGAAGTCATGTATGAACAAATTTTAATTAACCAAACAAAAGTAATATAATAAGATTTAGAGAAAACACAACTTTAATAATCAAAGTCTCATAAATTTGAACTAAAAACTCATAAAATTTATATGCGTGAAACTATATAAACCTAACTTTTACTCACAGTTGTGCCAAAAAAAATTACTCAAAAGTCAATTGCCTGCAAATATATACCATTAGAAGAAACTAATTTTCATCGATCACCGAGTATAGAGAGAAAAATAAAATATAGAAATCACCACCTTGTCAACAGAGTTGTAAGATTAATAGTACCTAAAAATCACAAATACATGAACATAGTTTAGAGGCCAATGAAATCTTGAACACCACAATCATGAAAGAGCCACCATTAAGTACTCAACTATTAAGACCTAAACACAAATGCATTATTAATAATGAAGGCTATGTTCTAGCAAACTAAAACACGAACAATTAAAATAAATAGAAGTACAACGATTATAGTGATGATAAAATGAAACTCTCACAATAATGGGCATTGGATAATAGCCTCAGTAATTGTAACATTTCAATGATTAACAACATGACAAATACCATCCTCTCGAACAACATGTTCTTTGTCAGCTGCTGGCATCATCAAAAAAAAATTGGGAATCTTATAACCAAGATAAATGCCTCCAACAACAGCTGGTGCACTCAAAGCCCACCATATCACTCCACTTGACAGCAACTTCGAATATAGATAATTGAATGTTTGCAACCTTGTGCAAAGAATTCTATCAAAACCAATATTAAAAATCAAAATTTAGCATTGCTTAGAAAACACACACCAAATAGTTAACATTTGACTGATTAAGATACAAATTTTATTGCAATTTAGAAAAAGCAACCAAAAAAAAAGAGATACAAATACCGTCTCATCATATGTTGTCAATCTGGAATTAAAATTTCCAAAATCAATCTGATTCCATATGATTTTAGCCAAATTTTTCAAAGAAAGATACAAATCAACAAAAAAAATAAAACTAACATTCAATATTATGATATTTATCTAGAAAATTTAACAAATCACCATCCATGCACCAAAAAAACACTAAAGAAACATATTCTCAACCAATGACAGTCATTTCTTAAAAATTCTCAAACCATAAACACCATACTCTCTTGAAACTCACATTATTGCAATTGAAATCATTAGCTGTGTACGCCATGAGCAAACAGATAATTAGTAAACACAAACAAAACCAATATCTCTAAACCAAATCCTCCATTCAAAAGTTAAAAAAAGCACAATCATTCAAATAAGTAAACTAACCCAACTATCAAACTAAATTTACTTTTTTGATCTTTTACCTCCTCTTCTTCACGCTCCACCAACACCATTCTTTGAACCACTACTGGATTTGATTCTTTACCTGGACCAGTACCAATATTCCAATAATCAAAGTCATTTGAACAAAAGCAATTGACAATGAAAACAATTAAAGTCACAAAATTTTAGTAAAAAGATAAACCTACTAATTTTACATGTTTGTTTAGCTCACGTTCATGATATGCCTATGTCCCACTTACTTGAACTGTTCGCAAAGTTTTTGATGAATACATTATGTTCTCGATATGGAATTTGTTTCAAAAACATTGCCTTGACATGGAATTTTGTATGCAAAATTCGACTAAGTCAATGAGATTAAACAGTTTGTAAGCAAAAATAAATGAACCAAGAACAATTAAAACCCAAAAAAGTTGCCAATGTCTCTTTTTCCTTCATTTTGATATTTCGTCGACCACCTGGAATGTAGAGGTGTTGGTTTATGGTAGTCAAGGGCTATTTTTTTCTCTTTGACATTTTGTCAATCACCTAGTATGCAAAAAAGTAAAAAGGCGGAGGTTGCATGGTTTAACAGAAAGGGTTATTAGTTTTATGAAATTTTCGTGTATATGTATGGGTGTAGGTGTGAGTGTTCTATACGAATGTACACATAATACTTATATATACCTACAATAAAAGACACAAAAATAATCCCCAAAAAACATATAGCTCAAATTGACTAAATCAATAGATCATAAATATTTGTTAAATCCACATATTACTTCTATTGTAAAAAAGTCAAAATCGGATAAGTATAAATGTATAAGGTCTCCAATTTTTCAACTGTTGATCCTATACTTAAACTGATCAAAGTAGACCCACATTAATCAAATTTAAAACAAATACATGACATAAGATTTAAATAATCAAGTAGAATCAACTACAAAACCAATGCATGACATAGGATTCAAATAACCTAAAAATTTGTTGTAGTCTCAAATTTCACTATTTTCAAGCAAATCCACATTAATCTACTTTTAAAATCAATCGGTTGATAGTAAAAATCAATATGTATAGACAACACTTGATCAAAAATTTGATTTCAATTTCATTAACAAACCCTAACTAAGCACAACATGAAAATTAAAAATTTCTAGTGTTTTGAAAATTACCTAGCTATTCTCAAAAGAAAAAAAAATACCTAGCATCCAAATTAAAACACAATCTTAATGTAAATAACCCTAAAATTCATAAAATCAAGACACTATAAACCTATTTCATAATAAAGAAACAAACCAAATTAAAATTTCACAAACTATATTCGACACCCAATTTGAAAATAAATTAGCCTACCACATGAACCCTCGATAATAGTCAACTCAACATCCATTCCATCTATCCTAACATTCGTAATAAATAAATAAAACTTATTTCATCATGCCTATAAACCTATTTCATAATAAAAAAAAATTCAAAACACCTAAATTAAATATCAAAATGAAATTTCATAAAAAAACCTATTTCATCATAACTATAAACCTATTTCATAATATAAAAAAAAATTGAAAACACTCAAATTAAACACCCAGATGAAATTTCATAATAAACCTATTTCATCATAACTATAAACATATTTCATCATCAAAATAAAACAAATTGAAAGCACCCAAATCAAAAACACCCAAATTTATTTGTTGCGTGTGTGTGTGCATTATTTGTGTTTTGGGTTTGTTTGTGTGCGTGTGTGTTTGTTTGTGTGATGCTATGTGCATGTGTGTTTGTGTGCTATTGTGTGCGTGTTATCTGTCTCTGTGTGTGTGTCATGAGAGAGGGAGAGAGAGAGAGAAAGAAAGGGGGCTTACCTAGGTGATGTGAGAGGAACCATGGCAAAGAGAGGGAGCCATTGCAAAGGAGGAGGGTTGTGTGGTTTCTGGTTTAGCCATGGCAGCGAATGAGAGAGAGGTCAGTAACTGGTGTTATGGGTTGGAGGGTGGCGTGTGTGTGGTTAAAATGGGCGGGATTTGTAATTCGTGTGGGATGCATTGTGAAATTTTGGATTAAGTTGAAAGAATTGGGATAAAATTTGGACCATTAAAAGTGGATTAAATCTGAACTATTCTTGTACTTTTCTAAATAAATTAAATTTGAATTAAATTTTAAAGTAAAAATGAATTCAAAATTGTCTCTATCTTATTAATCTATATATATATTAGCAATTGCCTGTAACTGAAGGTATTATATAACCCAAAAAATTTCATTAAGAAAACTGAAAATCCATTTGAAAAAAATTCAATATTCGTAATGCCTAAAGTAGGGATGACAATCAAATAATATTGTGTTACTTTGGATTCATATAAAAAATCACTCAACCCTAACAATGACTAGTTAATCATGTAAAAATGGCCTGATACAAATACAGTTCGCTTATAACACTGGTAATCAGAGCATTACTTGTGTAACATGCTTAATAAAGGGTAAATTACACTTATATTCCCCAAACTATCACATTTTTTTCAATTTGCCCCATCAACTACCAAATTTCTCACATTGCACCCTTAACTATATCATTAGTTTTACATTACCCTAATAATTAACGTCCAACTGAATAAAAAAAACCAAACACAACTAAAATAAATCCATAAACACCTATATAGAGGGAGATACCCATATAGAAAATATAAGGAAATCCCTAACGAAAAAGTATGACTACCGATTCTTTTTTTTTTTTTACCATATATGACTAACAATTCAAATCAAGAGAATTTTGTAGTAATCTCTTGAACTACCACCAAACTTATTGTAAAAATTTGTTTAAGAAATTACAAAGTAGAATCCTTTAGAAAAAGCACCAGCAACAACGAAGTAGAATCTTATATAGAATTGTTCATGAAAATCAATCACTAAAACATTTAAAAGAAAAAAGTGTAAAAAGGCACCAACAACAATGTTTAAAAAATCACGACAATACCATATGCCAAGACATTGGAATTGAGTTTTTAGTAGAATAGGTAAAAGCACAACCATTAATGTGGAATTAAAAGTTCCAATGTTCCATAATTCCATTAGGAGATAGACTTAAGAATTTTGAGGCCAACAAAAACGGGGGCCTTTCTAATATATCTTTCTCTATTTGTTTCAGTAATAACCATGANGCAACAAAAACAGGGGCCTTTCTAATATATCTTTCTCTATTTGTTTCAGTAATAACCATGAAAACAGAAGGCAGTTTTCACATTTTTTTCTGGCAATTTACACCTAAGAAAAAATAAATCTGAAGTTTCCATGAGATTGTACAAATAAACAAATTACCATAGGCAATATTAAGTCAAGCCAACTCACAACAGTCAACATTCGGCAATCAAACCTAAATTGAAGTGATTTGGAATTCCATGACGCATTAAACTGGAAAAGCTCATTGCAAGGATTTGGAATTTCCAACTACAATCAAACTAAACCAAGGGGCATAAGTTAATAGAGATATAACAACCAACAATGTGAAAAGTAAAGTTTCCCTACTTTATCAAAAACTACAATCATACAATCACAAATATTCTACATATTAAAGATCCATCGAAAGCACATATGATAGATATAGGTAGTTTCCCAATAAACTATGGAAAGAAGTCACCTTATATCAGTAATTTGAGCAAGGAAAACTCTTTATCTAAGACATTTCAGCAAACAACTTATGTGCATACGAAGAGAATGTGGATGGTGACAGGTGCTAGAGGAAATTGACAAAAGGAGAGGCAAGGGGATGAGTAGATAGTGAGGGAAGGAAAAGATACCTGGTGTCGTTGGCGTGCCAGTCACTATAGGGTGTCAACGGTGCTGGCTTCGTTGCGGTCATTAACACATAAAAACATAGCTTTCCAATGACCAAGACCACCCCCATTTTGTCAGTGTTGGTCTATTTGTTTCACTCACCAAGCCACATCAATACTTTCACATTGTTGATGTTGATGAGTACTGAGTGTTGTTAGCCTGGGCTGAATTACAAAGAATGGTGAACTGAGCTTCAAGATCCTTGATAACTTCAGCCATGCAATTGTGTAATGACGAATCGAATTGTTGATTTTTCTAGCAAATCAATAATCCCAATTTTACATTTGGATGGCTAATCTCAAAATTAAATTCAAGAAATTCCAAACCATATATTATCTATGTTCACTGCAAATGCATCAAAGGGACAAAATAGCAAATCAAATAACTGTACTGTAAGAAGCGTCAGAGGGCCACGAGGGAGCTGTTACAGTGAGCACTATAGGCTTAGATGAAGGAGGTCCATATGATTAGTCCTTTGAGGCATTTGGTCGAACTACTGGTGAGCGTGACAATACTGAAAACTTTTAATACAAAATGAGAAGCGTACTTTGGTCTTGGAGGACCATAACTACAAAGATTTAATTTCTCTTCCTTTCGGGACTTGAGTTCGTCGACGAACCATTTCGAGCGTGTTAGTGATGGAGAGCGCAACTAGGCGATTACTCTTGCTTATTTAAGCCAAACATATCTAAAATCAATGAATGAGAAATTCAAAAAATAAGGCAAAACACCATCTATTACACATATTATCAAACGACTCAGATGCAAAAAAGCTAATAAAACAATATTAAAAAATGATGCTAATTTTGGTTGTGCACAAAANCATTCGCCACGCGTCCATCCCCTATTGGCTGTGACCTCTGTGTTCCAGTCTGTTCTGACATTACTTGTGTAAGACGAGGTCATGATGAGCAGCCTAGTCTGGCCTAGGCTAANGAAGTGACGAATAGGATATTTACAACATAAGCAGTGGTTAGAAAGAAATAAGTATAAATTTGTGCGTGCAAGATCCTGCACAATATAAAAAGAACGGGAACAGATCTCTCCCCTAGTAAACTCGAGATCCTGGGAAAGGAGCGACAGTCCTGTAAGGATCAAAAGGGTCCCTGGAACAAAGAAAAAGAAGTTAGAAGGGCGCCGGAGTGTTTTCCGGCGTATCCCCTCCGACGGTCTAATCAGTCTTTCAGTGAGAGAGATGAAGGAGAAAGCACTTGAGAAAAATGTATTGTAGTAGAGAGTTTGTTGTTGCATACCCGCTTAGCCTTTTGCAAGGAGTATTTATACCTTAAAAGCTCATGATTACTGTCAGTGTGGTCAGCAGATGATCATTGGGCACAGGTAGCGTGTGCATTGATTCTGATGAGGAATGTCTTCTCTAATTAACTGCTCGGGGTCCCGAGCAACCAATGCTGAGTCGTCGGGATGCCGACGGTACAATGTGCTCCTCTCGGGGAGGGCGCAATAAATGCTCGGCAATAGGAGCATTTATTGCCTTTCATTTTCGAGCCTTACCGCATTGAATGCGGTCTCATCAACGGAAGGGTGCAATTAATAGTTTGCTTTCCCAAGCCGCGTGTCAGCAACGACATGCGATTTGTCTGTCCTTGATATGACATCATTCGCCATGCGTCCATCCCCTATTGGCTGTGACCTCTGTGTTCCAGTCTGTTCTGACATTACTTGTGTAAGACGAGGTCATGATGAGCAGCCTAGTCTGGCCTAGGCTAATGACCTACACGTCAATAGCTTATCCTGGAGTAGAGGAAGCGTCCAGGATGGAGCAACTCTCGGCACCGAGGAAAGGCTTATCCCGGAGACCGAGGGGGGTATGCGACCGAGGCACCCAGGCGACCGAGGACACGTGTTTGGTTGTATAATAGATTGAATGCATGATTCTATACGAGGGTACATCGGGGGCGAGGACATTCGGTGGCCGATGGTGCTTGATCCAAGCAAGTGTTATAGCAAACCGAGGACACGTGTCTTCATCATAGGCATTTCGAAAGAGTCCCATCAACTTCCCCCCAGCCTTTCGATCTTCTGACACCGAGGACACGTGTTGTAAGGAGACGAAGGGTTTCCCAACTACCACCGTCCTTCATCATGGCCTCGAGCCGTTTTCCCTGGTTTGGGATGTCGTGCGCATTAAATGCGCCATTTCGGTCTTCGCGCCCAACGATGAAAATTTCCCCTATATAAAGGGGGTTCCTCTCCGGTTTCCTTCGTTTTGCCATTTCAAACTTTCCCCAGAGTACCTCTTCTTGAATCTTCGCGCGGAGTTCTTGTTTCTTCTGCCATCGTCGACTGCCCTTTCTCTCAAAATCACAGAGCCAGCAGACCCATTGTTGATTCTTGAACTTCCTGGAGGGAGTTGTTTTAAAGTTTTTCCAGAAAAACTTCATTTTTGACGTTCGGGTCAGTTTCAGAACCTTCTTTCTTTTTGTCCTCCCAGCCTTTTGGTTTTCCGATTGAATAGTGGTGTCGTCCGGTCGACACGTCGTGATTTAAACCCTCGGGAAACTTCCTCGGGTTTTCAAGAACAAATACCCATCTCTTCCTTTCTTTTAGAGATGCCTCGCTGTCGCCCTGCTCCCGAGAATCCTCGGGTTGGTTCTTCGGGGTCAGGGAAATACAAGGTAAAAGGCGACGAGCAGATCGATAGGTTTAGGGCCAAGTATGACATTCCCCCGTTCGTAGTTGTAGAGGATCCCGACCCGGTGGTGCATTCTTCCACCTTCGGGGCCGAGGATGCCATGCCTTTCTATACCAAGGCCATCATAGAGGGTAGAATTAGGTTTCCTTTGCCCCCCCTGCTTCTTCAGTTCCTCTCTCATTTCCGTCTCTTCCCCGGACAATGCTGTCTCAATGTCTTCCGAATAATCATGGGGGTTTTAGAGCTCAATAGGCGCCTCGGGGTAAATATCGGGCTCAACGACCTCCTGTTTTGTTATTCCCTCCTTAGGGTCATGCCTCACCAACACTTCTACCTCAAAGCCAGAGACCCCTCCATGTACCTTGTAACCCACCTTCCTGACTTGGACAAAGGGTATAAGGACGATATCCTCATCTTCAAGGGATCTTGGCAGAGAGGTGTCGGTCCCGAGTATAATCACTTGTTTTGCCCTCTGGAATGGAGAACGACAAGTACGTCGGTTCCTCTGGGTTTATTACTTCTTTCCCCAGATTTCCTATGCTCATGATAATTTTTTTGTGCAGGTATTTCTGCTCGGGAAACAGCTCCTCCCCCTCGGTCGCTGGTGAACTTTGCGGACCTAACCACGGTTTGGAGATTCACGGGTGACGACGGATTTGGCCGAGCTGCCCACGTCCTGCTGAACTATACCCCAGGGTATAAGAAATTTTCTCAGCTTCCTCAGCCTTTTGATCCTTCGCGGTGGTCTGAACTCTTCGACCAGGCGGCGAGGTTAGAGGTTGAGGAAAACTTGGAGGAAGACCCGGATCGGGCCTCGGAGGCAGATGTAGAGGGAGTTGCTGAAGAGGCCGGGGTCAGAGAGGACGTTGCTCCTTTGGACGCCGAGGTGGGGACTCCGGGAGGAGACTTGTGGTTTGACTTTCAAATTCTTCAATCTCTGGACGCCGAGGACGCGCTTGAAGTCGCGATGTCTAACACTCCTCGTATTGACCTCGGGTTCTTAAGGCAGAGGCAGGCCCTTGCAGCTGGGAGAGGTCGAGGAACGACCGGAGGCACCCCCTCTGCAGGGACCAGTTCCACCCCGTCATCAAGGGTCCTTGGTCAGGGTCAGGTACGAGACCGGGACCCTCAGGTGGAGGAGGAAAGAAGGGTTAAGCTTCGGCACGACGGTCTTGCCCGAGGATCCAGGGCACCTCCTGCTCAACAGCATAGCGGGAGGGGCCGTGGATTACCGCCTGCTCCACCGCAACAACAGCAGCAGCAGCAGCAGCAGCCCCGACAGCAGCAACAACAATAGCAGCAGACTCCTCCTCCCGTTCCGCCTCCAGTGGAGGCCGCAGAGTGAAATCCCCGAGCCACTGATCACATGAACCGAGTGATCAGGGTCGACGATTCTATTCTGTCGGATCCTCATGTCGCAAATGCAGTGAGTGAGACACTGCACTTTGAGGCCGACATGGAGGCTCATAGGGGGCGATCAACCAACGTGTTGTTCCGCTCCATCATCCAGAACTCCCTGGTGGTGAGTTTATTTTTGCTTTGGTTTCTTCACTCTTGTTTTCCATTTTTGTGATTAACACTTTTTCGTTCCTCTGCAGGCTACCCAGCAGATCTCAATCATAGCTGCTCGGTACCACGGGTCCAGGATGGACCTCCAGAGGGCCCGAGGCCAGAAGGAGGAGGCGGAAGCGGCCCTGGCCCGGGCAATGGAGGATGTGGCTGCTAGGGATTCTACCTTGGTGGGGCAGGCTGCTCAAATAGAGCAACTCCTCAAGGACGCCGAGTCGGCGAAGGTTGGCGCTGAAAAGCTAAGTGCCGCCCTTGCCGACGCCGAGAGGAGGGTTACCGAGCAAACGCAGCGGCTTTCTGTTGCTGAGGAGAGGGCCGTGGGCTCTGAGGAAAGCTGTCTGGCCCTTACCTAGGAGCTGGACAGGATCAGGGCCGAGGAGCTGAACCGGAAATCGGAGGAGCAACTTCGGGAGGAGTTTGCCGATGACGTGCTCCCTGCTCTTGAAGAAAATAGTAAGGAATTCTTCAAGAAAGGGTGGAACGAGGCGCTCCAGTCTGTTGGGATCTCCTCAGACTCCCCGCTCTTCCGAATGCATGAGTGTGTCCCCTCGGCAGAGATGGCACGGGCCGAAGCAGAGGTCGCTGCCGAGGATGAGGCTCCAACACCTGTGCAAGTCCCGGTGGATCTGTCTGAGCCGGTGATAGTGGATCTGTCCGAGGACGCACCGTCGGACCATGCCCTTGATCCTGAAAATGCCCCCAGTATTCCTGTTGCCGAGGTGCCTGTCCCGCCTGCTCCAGAAGCTTCTCAATCATTCTTTGCCGACTCGCCCTCAGCTGATGTCCTGGAGATGCCTGGAGGTCGATGAAAGTCTTTTTTCTTTCTTTTTGATTGTATCTTCTTTTGCTTTCTTTTGTAGCCTTTGGGGACGCAAAGCCCCTTTTTCTTGAAATGAAATCACAAGTATTTCTTTCCTTCTTCTGTGTACAGTAATGTTNGTCGGAAGCCCTACTTCGAGGGGTATGATTGCCTCCATCCTGTATGTCAGGGAGTAGGGGGTTTCGCCTGTTGATGACCGAGGGGTAGTCCTGTACACCCACAANTTGTCTACAGTAATGTTATGCTTTTCTTACTTCTGTGTAGAATAAATCATAAGTATTTTTGACCTGTCTTCGGGGCGTGTTCGCCCGTTCCGGAGGCAAGATCTCGTGTCTGCTCTAGGGTCTTTGTACTTTGTTCCCAGGGCCATGTTCTTTATAGAGGCTTGCTCCTGTATTTTTTTCGGGGATAGAAGTCCTCGGACTCTGTCCCCAGGGCAATGCCCTTGCAGGAGGCTTGCTCCTGTTTTTGCTTCGGGGACGAGAGTCCTTGAACTCTGTCCCCAGGGCCTTGCCCTTTATCTTTGTCGTTGGCAAGCACTTGAGGGAGAGAGTACTTCAAAAGTAATACTTCTTTAGATTCATAACATTCCATGGTCGTATTACAAGTTTTCCATCCATGTCTTCTAATCTGTACGACCCGGCGCCCCCGATTGATATTACTTTGTAAGGCCCTTCCCAGTTAGGTCCCATTTTTCCCTCTGTTGGATCCCGGGTATTGGCCGTTACCCTTCTGAGGACCAGATCGCCTATTCGGAATTCTCGAGCCTTGACCCTCCTGTTGTATAGTTGGGAGATCTTCTCTTGATACTTAGTTATCCTCAAGGCGGCTTCCTCCCTTCTTTCTTCCACTAGGTCCAGATCCAATCCCAGTTGACGGTCATTCCCCCCTTCGTCGAAAGCTTGGGTCCTTATGGTCGGGAGCCCTACTTCGAGGGGTATGATCGCCTCCATCCCGTATGCCAGGGAGTAGGGGGTTTCGCCTGTTGATGACCGAGGGGTAGTCCTGTACACCCACAAAATGTTTAACAGCTCTTCCGCCCATTTTCCCTTGGCTTTCTCCAACCTCTTCTTGATCCCATTGATAATTGTCTTGTTGGAGGCCTCCGCCTGCCCGTTGGCTTGAGGGTATGCTGGGGTGGAGTAGAGGTTACGGATCCCGAGATGCTCACAGAAAGACTTGAAGCGCCCGCCCGTGAACTGAGTCCCGTTATCCGATACCAGTGCCCGAGGAATCCCGAACCTGACGACTATGTTCTCCCAGACGAACTTTTTGGCGTCTATGTCTCGGATGTGACTCAACGGTTCTGCCTCTACCCACTTGGTGAAGTAATCTGTCGCCACAATGAGGAACTTTCTNCCTCCAGGGCCATGCCCTTGCAGGAGGCTTGCTCCTATTTTTGCTTCGGGGACGAGAGTCCTTGAACTCTGTCCCCAGGGCCATTCCCTTTATCTTTGTTGTTGGCAGCACTNGTTTCTCGGAGCCTTAGGTAGGGGTCCGACCAAATCGAGTCCCCACTGGGCGAACGGCCAAGGGCTGGTGAGGGGGTGTAAGTCTCCTGCGGGCTGCCTGATGGCTGGGGAGAACTTCTAGCACTGGTCGCATTTTTAGACATACGCGCACGCATCCCTTTGCATTCGCGGCCACCAATACCCCTGAGACATAATGCGGTGCGCCNTCCCTTTATCTTTGTTGTTGGCAGCACTTGAGGGAGAGAGTAGTTCAAAAGTAATACTTCTTTAGATTCATAACATTCCATGGTCGTATTACAAGTTTTCCACTCATGTCCTCTAATCCGTATGACCCGGCGCCCCCGATTGATATCACTTTGTAAGGCCCTTCCCAGTTAGGTCCCATCTTTCCCTCTGTTGGATCCCGGGTATTGGCCGTTACCCTTCTGAGGACCAGATCGCCTATCCGGAATTCTCGAGTCTTGACCCTCCTGTTGTATAGTTGGGAGATCTTCTCTTGATACTTGGTTATCCTCAAGGCGGCTTCCTCCCTTCTTTCTTCCAATAGGTCCAGATCCAATCCCAGTTGATGGTCATTCCCCCCTTCGTCGAAAGCTTGGGTCCTTATGGTCGGGAGCCCTACTTCGAGGGGTATGATTGCCTCCATCCTGTATGTCAGGGAGTAGGGGGTTTCGCCTGTTGATGACCGAGGGGTAGTCCTGTACACCCACAAAATGTTTAACAGCTCTTCCGCCCATTTTCCCTTGGCTTTCTCCAACCTCTTCTTGATCCCATTGATAATTGTCTTGTTGGAGGCCTCCGCCTGCCCGTTGGCTTGAGGGTATGCTGGGGTGGAGTAGAGGTTACGGATCCCGAGATGCTCACAGAAAGACTTGAAGCGCCCGCCCGTGAACTGAGTCCCGTTATCCGATACCAGTGCCCGAGGAATCCCGAACCTGACGACTATGTTCTCCCAGACGAACTTTTTGGCGTCTATGTCTCGGATGTGACTCAACGGTTCTGCCTCTACCCACTTGGTGAAGTAATCTGTCGCCACAATGAGGAACTTTCTGTTTCTCGGAGCCTTAGGTAGGGGTCCGACCAAATCGAGTCCCCACTGGGCGAACGGCCAAGGGCTGGTGAGGGGGTGTAAGTCTCCTGCGGGCTGCCTGATGGCTGGGGAGAACTTCTAGCACTGGTCGCATTTTTAGACATACGCGCACGCATCCCTTTGCATTCGCGGCCACCAATACCCCTGAGACATAATGCGGTGCGCCGTAGATCGCCCCCCAGAGTGCCCCCCACATATCCCTTCATGTACCTCATACAGGAGGTCTTGTACCTGATCTTCTTGGACGCATAGCAAGTAAGGCCCTGAGAAAGACCTCCGGTAAAGCTTCTGATCTGAAGAGACCCAAAACCTTGGAGCTTTGAGTCTTATCTTCCTAGCTTCTTTTGGACACTCCGGGAGATCTCCCGTTGTTAGGAATTTGACAAAGGGATCAATCCAACTGGGCGGCTTGGTTGCGTCCTGGATGACCATCGCCTCGGGAGTATGGTCTATGCAGGATGTGGGAATATACTCAATGGTGATCCTGCGCGACTGGGAGGAGTCTACCGCCGAGGCTAGACAAGCCAGGGCGTCGGCATGTGTGTTCTTGTCGCGGGACACCTGCTTGATTTCAAACCAGTCGAACCTTTGGATTACGGTCGCTGCCTGGTGATGGTACGCCTTCATCCTAGGGTCCCTCGTTTTGAATTCCCTATTGACTTGATTGACCACCAGCATGGAATCGCAATGCACGATCAAATTGGTAACTCCAGTCGCCTCAGCTAACCGAAGTCCTGAGATGAGTGCTTCATATTCCGCTTCGTTGTTCGATGTCTTGAATCCCAGCCGGATGGCCTGCTCAGCAATAATCCCACCTGGAGAAGTCAGCAAGACACAAATTCTGGATCCCTTACTGTTTGAGGAACCGTCCACACACAAAAGCCATGGCGATTCTTCAACATTTGTTGGAGATGCTAAGTTGGGAGGAGGCGGTCCTTCTAGAACAGGATTCTCCCCCGAAAACTCAGCTATGAAGTCTGCCAGTATTTGACCCTTTATTGCAGTTCGGGGTTTGAAATGAATGTCGTGCTCCCCCAACTCTACAGCCCATTTGGAGATCCTTCCGGAGAGTTCAGCTTTCCTCAAAATTGCCTTCAAGGGCTGATCAGTTAGGACAGTGATCGGGTGAGCCTGGAAGTAATGGCGCAGTTTCCTTGCAGTGGTGACCAAGGACAGGGCCAGTTTCTCTAGGGGCAGATATCTTGTCTCTGCATCCAGGAGCGCCTTGCTGATGTAGTAAATCGGCTTCTGTCGGTGCTCATGCTCACGGATAAGTACTCCGCTTACCGCAAACTCTGAAACTGCCAAGTACAGGAACAGCATCTCCCCCTGGATGAGGACGGACAGGGTTGGAAGGGTCCTTAGGTATTCTTTGATCCCAGCCAGGGTGTCCTCGCACCCCTGGCCCCACATATTCTTCCCAGCACTCTTGATTGCTCCAAAGAAGGGTTTGCATTTGTCCGAGGAGCGTGAGACGAAACGGTTAAGTGCAGCCAGCATCCCTGTGAGTTTCTGGACTTCTCGGACAGTGCGAGGGCTTCGGATGTCCAGGATTGCTTTAATCTGATCCGGGTTGGCTTCGATTCCTCGTTGACTAACCAGATACCCGAGGAATTTTCCTGACTCTACTCCGAAAACACACTTCGCAGCATTAAGCTTTAGCCCATACTCCCTGAGGGTAGAGAAGGTGTCTGCCAAGTCTGCCAGATGATCACAACTCCGTCTGCTCTTCACCAACATATCGTCTATGTAGACCTCCATGGTGTTGCCGATCTGCTTTTTGAACATCCGATTCATCAGCCTTTGGTATGTTGCCCCGGCGTTCTTCAGTCCAAACGGCATCACTTTGTAACAATAAACTCCCTTCGGAGTGATAAATGCCGTTTTCTCCTGATCTGGGGCATAGAGAGGGATCTGATGATATCCTGCTCGGGCATCCAGGAAGTCCATTCGTTCATACCCGGCTGTGGCATCTACTAGCTGGTCCACCTTTGGCAGGGGGTAGTCATCCTTTGGACACGCTTTGTTTAGATCTGTAAAGTCTACGCAGACACGCCATTTCCCCCCTTTCTTCTTTGCGCATACTGTATTGGACAGCCATTCTGGGAACTGTATCTCTCGAATGGCATCGGCCCTCAGGAGTTTGTCTATTTCCTCATTGACCGCGTTGGTGTGATGCGGGGCCATACGTCATGGCCTCTGCTTTACTGGTTTGTGCGACGGGTCAACATGCAGCCTGTGAGTGATTATCTCAGGGTCTACTCCTGTCATTTCCATTTCGTTCCAGGCGAACACATCTGTATTTCCCCTTAAGAACCTGATCATCTCCTCCTGTTCGGCTGCGGGCATCGAGGTCCCAACTAGGAAATACTTCTCTTCTTCTCCTTCAACCAAGGGCACCTTCCGGAGGTCTTCAACCGATCGTTCAGCTGGGTCTATCCGGGGGTCATCCATCCCCGGACGCCTGGACTGTAATTGCTATTTTTTCATGATCTCTTCCGGTGCTCGCCCCTTCTCCTGGCTGGACGCCCCAGCTCGGACGGCCGAATAAAAACAGTTCTTCGCGGACGCTTGGTCCCCCCTGATCTCCATGATTCCCTCGGGCGTGGTGAATTTTAACTTCTGGTGGAAAGTGGAGTGAACCGCTCCCAACGCATGCAGCCATGTTCGCCCCATAATCACGTTGTAGGGGGAGTCCGTGTCGATCACCACAAACTCTGTGTCGATGACGAAGGGACCGGTGGCAACTGGCAATGTGATTTTCCCCACGGGCAAGGCGAAAGAGCCGTTGAACCCGATGAGGGGTGTCCTGATTTTGGTCAGGTCTTTGGGGCCAAAGCCCATCCGCTTCAAAGTCTCGAAGTACATCACCTCCGAGGAACTCCCNGCAAGGCGAAAGAGCCGTTGAACCCGATGAGGGGTGTCCTGATTTTGGTCAGGTCTTTGGGGCCAAAGCCCATCCGCTTCAAAGTCTCGAAGTACATCACCTCCGAGGAGCTCCCAGAATCTATCAAAATTCTCTTGACATCGAATTTCCCTATCTTCAGGGTCAAGACAAGGGCGTCGTTATGAGGAATCACCACACCTGTCAAATCCGCGTCTGAGAAAGTAATGCCAAGCTCTCTCATCCTGGCCCCCTTACTTGATGGCCTCACATCACCCTCGACTACCTTTCTTGTAAAAGCCACCCTCTTGAGGTCGGACTCGAGCTCCTTGGACGTGGGGCGCTCCAGCGGACATATATGAATGACGTCTATGACGTTGTCCGGTTCTTCGGTCGGGGCAAGGGCCCGTTTCTCTTCTGGCCTAGGCTCTATATATTCTTTCAAATGTCCATCTCGGACCAAGATTTCCAAGAATGACTTGAACACCCTGCAGCTTTCGGTGCGATGCCCGACATCCCGGTGATATGAACACCTAACTTTTTGATCACGGGTGGAGGGGTCGCTCTGCATCCTGGGCGGCCATTTGAAGAACGGCTCGTGTTTGATTTTATGGAGCAACCTGAAGATGGGTTCCTTGAAGACGGTGTGAACTCCTCTGGACGAACCCCCTGGATGGGGTAGCAATCCCTTTCGGGGAATATCTTCGCGCTCTTTCTCCTTTCTCTTGGATTGGAGGGCTCGGCCTTTGTTGCTTCCCATCTCGTCCTCGACCCTTGAGTACTTGTTGATCCGGGCCATCAGTTCCCCCATATCCGAGGGGGTCTTCTTGGTCAGGGATCGGTACAGGTCCGTGTCCCTCGCCAAGCCGAGCCGGAAAGATGCTGCTGCCATGACCTCCGAGCAGCCTTCTACCTCATTGACCTCTTCCCAGTATCGGATGGCGTACTGGCGAAGAGTCTCGGATTCCCTCCGTCTGAGGGTCAACAATGATCCAATGTCCTTGGGGCGCTTACTCCCCGTGATGAATCGGGTCAGGAACTGCCTTGTCAATTCTTTCCAGGACCCAATACTGTTTGGGGGAAGCGCCTCGAACCACCTCATCGCAGAGTCCCCCAAGCTCATAGGGAACACTCGGCATAGAAACCGTTGGTCCGAATGATAGAGGGACATCATCTGCTTATACTGTCTGATATGGGCATCGGGATCAGATCGCCCATCATAGGTCTTGAACCGTGGCACGACGAACTTTCTTGAGACATCCATCTCACTGATTTCCCTCGTGAAGGGTGTTTGCATGACTTCGTCCTCGGCCTCGTCCTGGACAGTCTTACCCTTTCTTCTGGAGTCTAATCGGGCTCTGAGATCGACTTCTTCCCTGACGGGATTCCTCCTGAAGTCCCTGGGTTCATTGGTAAGCCCATCATTTCCCGGGCGTCGTGTGGATTGGGTCGAGTCCTCCTCGGATTCATCTCCCTTCCTCTGTCTAGACAAACCTCGTCGGAGGTCGTCCAGGGCCAATGGCCTCGCTCTCCTGGACTGGTTGTCATAATGATGTTCGCCGGCTCTGGGTCGTTTTGGGGCCCTAGAGCTTTCTGCTTTGTGGTTCAGGCGGTTCCTTAGATCCTTCGTTTCCGCCTCACGGGCGGGAAGTCCACGGGAAAGGAATGAATCCCTTGAACCTCCGCCTGAGGCGGCAAACTCTTCGAGCCGGCTAAGGACGTTTACATTGTCCTTCTCCAGCTGACGTAGTCTATCGCCAAATTTCTCTTCAATCACCTCCGCCAGCTGACGGGCCAAGGGGGCTGACCCCCCTGACCTGATCCCCATACTGGTCTGAGGGGTAACCCCTTTTGACCGAGTAGAGGCACTTTTATTTGTGTTAGTGTGATCCCTCCCTCCGTGATGACAGGGAGCTTGTAACTCGAGACTCCTTTGGTGGGGTCCTTTCCCTCTTTGTCGAGTGTTCACCATGGTCACTGTTCTTTATAAAGAGAAAACTAAGAAAACTAGTCGTTTCCCACAGACGGCGCCAGATTGTGCGTGCAAGATCCTGCACAATATAAAAAGAACGGGAACAGATCTCTCCCCTAGTAAACTCGAGATCCTGGGAAAGGAGCGACAGTCCTGTAAGGATCAAAAGGGTCCCTGGAACAAAGAAAAAGAAGTTAGAAGGGCGCCGGAGTGTTTTCTGGCGTATCCCCTCCGACGGTCTAGTCAGTCTTTCAGTGAGAGAGAGGAAGGAGAAAGCACTTGAGAAAAATGTATTGTAGTAGAGAGTTTGTTGTTGCATACCCGCTTAGCCTTTTGCAAGGAGTATTTATACCTTAAAAGCTCATGATTACTGTCAGTGTGGTCAGCAGATGATCATTGGGCACAGGTAGCGTGTGCATTGATTCTGATGAGGAATGTCTTCTCTAATTAACTGCTCGGGGTCCCGAGCAACCAATGCTGAGTCGTCGGGATGCCGACGGTACAATGTGCTCCTCTCGGGGAGGGCGCAATAAATGCTCGGCAATAGGAGCATTTATTGCCTTTCATTTTCGAGCCTTACCGCATTGAATGCGGTCTCATCAACGGAAGGGTGCAATTAATAGTTTGCTTTCCCAAGCCGCGTGTCAGCAACGACATGCGATTTGTCTGTCCTTGATATGACATCATTCGCCATGCGTCCATCCCCTATTGGCTGTGACCTCTGTGTTCCAGTCTGTTCTGACATTACTTGTGTAAGACGAGGTCATGATGAGCAGCCTAGTCTGGCCTAGGCTAATGACCTACACGTCAATAGCTTATCCTGGAGTAGAGGAAGCGTCCAGGATGGAGCAACTCTCGGCACCGAGGAAAGGCTTATCCCGGGGACCGAGGGGGGTATGCGACCGAGGACACGTGTTTGGTTGTATAATAGATTGAATGCATGATCCTATACGAGTGTACATCGGGGGCGAGGACATTCGGTGGCCGATGGTGCTTGATCCAAGCAAGTGTTATAGCAAAACCGAGGACACGTGTCTTCATCATAGGCATTTCGGAAGAGTCCCATCAAAATTAAAATCAAACAACCAGATTTGAATTATATACAACATTAAATTGAAGGCAAGTGAGAGAGTGAGATAGATAGATAGAGAGAGAGAGAGAGAAAGGGGATAACTGGCTGGTCCGATGGCGCATAGAGAGAATGGTATTGTTGGTGGTGATGATGGCTGGCGGTGACGGTAGCAGGCAGCGGCGGAGGCAATAGAGAGAGATAAGTTATGAGAGACAGTGAAATACAAGCGTATAGAAATATGTATTTCGAGTAGGAGGGAGTGAGTGAAAGACGTATGGGAAAAATCAGAAATATATTTTAGGTTGAGATAAGTCTTGAGAGTCCCCATTGCAAATAAGTCTCTAAGAGATAGAGTAGAGAGACAGTTAGGAAATGTTGTTGGGTGGAAAAATAAAATTTAGTACTCACTGTAAACCGTTAGATCACTATTTATGAGATGATCTGAACCGTCTTTTATGTTGGGATTATGTTGTCCGTTGGATGTGTTTATATTTTGTCTTCAAACGATCTGGACCTCTCTTTATTTTTTGGATTCAAACTTCATTATACTTTATTTTATATATATATAAATTTCTCATAAACTTCTTTAGCAAAATCATATTTAATAAAAGGGTAAATTATACTAATAGTTAGAGTCGTTAGTCGAACGAGCCTGAGCCGAGCTTGAAAAGTTTGTTTCTTAATCGAGGGTAAAAAATTGTTTAAGTTTAACTCGTTTAGGAAACGAGCCGAGCTTGAACGAGCCACAAATAAGTCGAGCCTAAGCCGAGCCCGAGTATTTGTACATAAACGAGTCGCCTGTTGAGCTTGTAGGACTTGTTTTCTAAACGAGCCTAAAAACTTGCTTAAGTTTGGACTAGTTTAGAAAACAAAACAAGTCTAAATGAGTCGAACTCAAGGCAAGCTTGAGTAACTTAGTTTGATTAGCAACCCTTGTGAGATCCCAAATTTTTAGAAGTAGTTTAAGTGTAAAATATTATGAATTTTGATGTGAAAGTATAAGGAATAGTTAAATTTTATGGTTGATATATATAATAAGTGAAATAAAGGGGAGTAAAGTATAAATATATTAACATTTATACTTCTTTGGTCTTCAACCAGTGAAGACTTTGAAAAAAAAAAAAAGACGAGACAAAGAAAGAGAGAGAAAGAATAAAGAAATGGGATTTCAGCTAGCATTGAATATATTGTAGAAAAAGTCGTGGAAAGATTTTTTCAACACTTGCCAATTAATTTGGCAGAAGACGTCCCACCTTCCTAGCATATAAAGATAGTCAAAAATAAAAGAAAGTGGATGAGATCTTGAAAGATAAACCGAGAGACAGACAGGAAGTTGTTTGGCAGAAACAAAGAAGAGGAAAATGGAAAGTAGAGGGCTACCCGAAAATAAGAAGAATGAAGCGAAAATCAGAGTTATCGAAGTTAAATAATGATTCTGAGGTACGGGGTGATATACAATATGCTATCTTTAAATCACTTTGCAAAGAGTATTTATTTGATTATCCTTTGATTTGTATTTCAACTTGTGCTATCATTATTTTGAAATTTTGATTGAATATTGTTGAATATTTTGATCTCATTGAACGTGTTCTTGATCTCATTAATCGTGTTATGCGGATATTGAGACGGGATCGTGATCACCAATAGCCGGTGCATCGCCAACCAAGACACCCGTGGGATCGGGTTGAGGTGGGATGATTGGTGAGGTGTTAGATCGGTTTTAAGATTCTGCATGACGTGTGATATGCAAATATGCTATTTGTATCTGTTGATTGAGATACTCGATTATTTGTTATTCAATGTCCTTGAGCATATTTTTTCTCATCATATTGTATGCTTTCTTGCTTTATTTAATATTTTCAGGTTGATTTTAGAGAAAAGATCGGAACGAGATAATCAAAGTATTAAAGACGAGGAGATGTCGATGTAATTGATGTTTTAATCCTGTTGAGAGATTTATTTATATTGACAGATTTATTTGTATTGGGAGATAATTTTGATAAATAAAATTTTATTGGGACAATTAGTGCTATGTTATTTTTATTTGGGTGTTTTTATATCAATTAACGTCTCCGAAAAGAANAAAAAATGGTCAATAATAAGTATATTTGTATTTACACCTAAAATCAAATTACAAAGATAGAGGAGAGAGAAAATAATTTAAGCACCGATTGTAGTGGGGGCGAGTGGTAGTGGTCGACAGTGGTGGTGGTGGTAGAAGATGGGGATGGTTGTGATGGGTGACGATGATCGGTTGTGATGGTGGTAGTCATGAGTGACAATGGTGATGGTGGTGGTGGGGCAATGAGAGTGGTGGTGGTAGGGGCGATGGAGGGACAATAGCGGTGGTGGTAATGAGGATGGTGGTAGGGTGGCAATGGTGGCGGTGGGGCGATGGTTGCAGTTGTTGTGGACAAGGTGGTGGTGGGGTGACAACGATAGTGGTGGTGGTGGTGCAGTGATGGTGGTAGGGTGGTGACAACGGTGGTGATGGTGGCGGTGGCGGTGGGGTGATGGGGGTGGTGGTTGTGATGATGGTGGTGATGGGGCGGTGGGTGTGGTGGGGTGGTGACAGTGGTGGTAGTGGTGGAGGGTGACAATGGTGGTGGTGATGGTGGCGACGACAATGGTGGTGCGGCAGTGGGAGCAGTAGTGGTGGTCGTGAAGGTAGTTGTGGTGGTGGCGGTAATGGTGATGGTGGTGGGGTGGAGGTGGTGGAGCAGTTCCACACGCTACTTTTTTTTAAAGTACTTATGAAAAATTATAATTTTTAGAAACATTTTTAAAAAGTTATTCCAAACACAACTTTAAGAGTCTATTTTTCCTATTAAATTTAGGGTGTTATTATTAGCAGTCGAATTAATTTTAAAGTAAATTTCAAAGAGATCCCCAATCGGGAAAAATAAAAGTCATTTTGTTTATCTTTTACGATTTGAATTATATTTTACTTTATTATATGAATATATAACTCTGTAAAATAATCTATCTCTCTTCAACGGCACCGATGACAAGGACATTGGCAAAACTAACAACCACAACAATTGCCACCACCTCAACAAACTCCTTACTCTCTCCATGGTTCTGTATGTGTGTGTGTGTGTGTGTGTGTTCAATGCATGACAAACAGGGGTATAAACCCTAACCCCAATCAACAATCTCTTTCTTTCGTAAAGCTTAGAAGCATCGCTCGCTATAACTCCAAGCATCAAGTATCGCTCGCTGCAACTCCCCCAAATTCAGAGATGAAAGTTGTGATTGTGGGTTTGGAAAAAATTGGGGCTTGATTGGCCAAGGAGGTCTTGGAAAATCAAATTCTGAATCCATGTGGGTATGTGTGACTGTGGTTTTGTGTGTGTGGGTGTGTATTTGTGATTTTGTGATGTGTTTTGTGTTAGGGTTTTCGAGGGACACATGTGTTGGGTTTGGGGGGGTGGAGACGTAGAGGGAGGGAGAGAGAGACAAACAGAAAAAGAGAGATGTGTTGGGTTTGGAGGTGGAGATGCACTAGAGAGAGATGTGTTGGGTTTGGGGGTGGAGATGTAGTAACAAAAGAGAAAGAGAGAGAGAAGGATGTTGGTGTGTGTGAGGAAGAGAGAAGGATTTATGTGTGTGTGAGGGAGAGAGAAGAGATAAAAGAAAGGAAGAATAAGGTGGGTGTTTGAGTTCATGTTTAATGAATAATAATTATGTTTGGATGCATAAATAGATATAAAATATAAAAAATGCCCCTTAATCTCCTTATGTGCCAAGCACATGATATTTTTCGTCTATTATTTGGACGGCGGTTAAGGGTAAAGACTAAAGTGAGTCAATATGTAAGTACGAAAGGCAAAATTGATGAAATAAAATCTTTAAATACGAAAATACAATGAGCGACAAACCTCAAATACTATTGGTGCAATTTACTCTTAATAAAAAGATGCGGAGGATACTGTGAAGCTCTAAGACAGAAAGAACATCTGCTGACTTGGACAAATTCAAGCTGATGCTGGCAAATCTGAGCTCTATTAATACCCCTAACTTTAGGAGTAATGTAAAATGAGTGACATAGTTTTAGTGGTCAAAGTGTAATTTTTTTTAAAAATAAGGAAGAATTACACGTAGACCTCTTAAAGTTTTAATTACTTTTTTTTTTTTTNGTTGAATATTTTGATCTCATTGAACGTGTTCTTGATCTCATTAATCGTGTTATGCGGATATTGAGACGGGATCGTGATCACCAATAGCCGGTGCATCGCCAACCAAGACACCCGTGGGATCGGGTTGAGGTGGGATGATTGGTGAGGTGTTAGATCGGTTTTAAGATTCTGCATGACGTGTGATATGCAAATATGCTATTTGTATCTGTTGATTGAGATACTCGATTATTTGTTATTCAATGTCCTTGAGCATATTTTTTCTCATCATATTGTATGCTTTCTTGCTTTATTTAATATTTTCAGGTTGATTTTAGAGAAAAGATCGGAACGAGATAATCAAAGTATTAAAGACGAGGAGATGTCGATGTAATTGATGTTTTAATCCTGTTGAGAGATTTATTTATATTGACAGATTTATTTGTATTGGGAGATAATTTTGATAAATAAAATTTTATTGGGACAATTAGTGCTATGTTATTTTTATTTGGGTGTTTTTATATCAATTAACGTCTCCGAAAAGAAGCAAATAAAAATCAGGGCGTTACAACCCTACTAATAGTCTACGAGGATTGTCATTTGTTATACTTTCATCCCTAAAATTCTAATTTTGTCCTCAAAGTTCACCCATTGAAGTAATGTAGTCCCTTGCACTAACTTCAGTCTAAATCATTGATGGAAAATAGCATGTGTTTCGCACATGATTCCATTAAAGGGTATTTATGTCCTTAGATTTATAAAACAAAAGATACAAATGTAATATCATATGTAAAATAAATAAATTCAATAGATATGATATGCCTTATATATATATATATATATATATATATATATATATATATATATATATATATATATATATATATATATATATATA
>CAUOFW020009057.1:155823-168872 GCA_963454935.2 Ilex paraguariensis
TATATATATATATATTTATATATATACTAGTTATTTCTCATTTCTGAAGGCACGCAATAATAAAAAAAATGGTCAATAATAAGTATATTTGTATTTACACCTAAAATCAAATTACAAAGATAGAGGAGAGAGAAAATAATTTAAGCACCGATTGTAGTGGGGGCGAGTGGTAGTGGTCGACAGTGGTGGTGGTGGTAGAAGATGGGGATGGTTGTGATGGGTGACGATGATCGGTTGTGATGGTGGTAGTCATGAGTGACAATGGTGATGGTGGTGGTGGGGCAATGAGAGTGGTGGTGGTAGGGGCGATGGAGGGACAATAGCGGTGGTGGTAATGAGGATGGTGGTAGGGTGGCAATGGTGGCGGTGGGGCGATGGTTGCAGTTGTTGTGGACAAGGTGGTGGTGGGGTGACAACGATAGTGGTGGTGGTGGTGCAGTGATGGTGGTAGGGTGGTGACAACGGTGGTGATGGTGGCGGTGGCGGTGGGGTGATGGGGGTGGTGGTTGTGATGATGGTGGTGATGGGGCGGTGGGTGTGGTGGGGTGGTGACAGTGGTGGTAGTGGTGGAGGGTGACAATGGTGGTGGTGATGGTGGCGACGACAATGGTGGTGCGGCAGTGGGAGCAGTAGTGGTGGTCGTGAAGGTAGTTGTGGTGGTGGCGGTAATGGTGATGGTGGTGGGGTGGAGGTGGTGGAGCAGTTCCACACGCTACTTTTTTTTAAAGTACTTATGAAAAATTATAATTTTTAGAAACATTTTTAAAAAGTTATTCCAAACACAACTTTAAGAGTCTATTTTTCCTATTAAATTTAGGGTGTTATTATTAGCAGTCGAATTAATTTTAAAGTAAATTTCAAAGAGATCCCCAATCGGGAAAAATAAAAGTCATTTTGTTTATCTTTTACGATTTGAATTATATTTTACTTTATTATATGAATATATAACTCTGTAAAATAATCTATCTCTCTTCAACGGCACCGATGACAAGGACATTGGCAAAACTAACAACCACAACAATTGCCACCACCTCAACAAACTCCTTACTCTCTCCATGGTTCTGTATGTGTGTGTGTGTGTGTGTGTGTTCAATGCATGACAAACAGGGGTATAAACCCTAACCCCAATCAACAATCTCTTTCTTTCGTAAAGCTTAGAAGCATCGCTCGCTATAACTCCAAGCATCAAGTATCGCTCGCTGCAACTCCCCCAAATTCAGAGATGAAAGTTGTGATTGTGGGTTTGGAAAAAATTGGGGCTTGATTGGCCAAGGAGGTCTTGGAAAATCAAATTCTGAATCCATGTGGGTATGTGTGACTGTGGTTTTGTGTGTGTGGGTGTGTATTTGTGATTTTGTGATGTGTTTTGTGTTAGGGTTTTCGAGGGACACATGTGTTGGGTTTGGGGGGGTGGAGACGTAGAGGGAGGGAGAGAGAGACAAACAGAAAAAGAGAGATGTGTTGGGTTTGGAGGTGGAGATGCACTAGAGAGAGATGTGTTGGGTTTGGGGGTGGAGATGTAGTAACAAAAGAGAAAGAGAGAGAGAAGGATGTTGGTGTGTGTGAGGAAGAGAGAAGGATTTATGTGTGTGTGAGGGAGAGAGAAGAGATAAAAGAAAGGAAGAATAAGGTGGGTGTTTGAGTTCATGTTTAATGAATAATAATTATGTTTGGATGCATAAATAGATATAAAATATAAAAAATGCCCCTTAATCTCCTTATGTGCCAAGCACATGATATTTTTCGTCTATTATTTGGACGGCGGTTAAGGGTAAAGACTAAAGTGAGTCAATATGTAAGTACGAAAGGCAAAATTGATGAAATAAAATCTTTAAATACGAAAATACAATGAGCGACAAACCTCAAATACTATTGGTGCAATTTACTCTTAATAAAAAGATGCGGAGGATACTGTGAAGCTCTAAGACAGAAAGAACATCTGCTGACTTGGACAAATTCAAGCTGATGCTGGCAAATCTGAGCTCTATTAATACCCCTAACTTTAGGAGTAATGTAAAATGAGTGACATAGTTTTAGTGGTCAAAGTGTAATTTTTTTTAAAAATAAGGAAGAATTACACGTAGACCTCTTAAAGTTTTAATTACTTTTTTTTTTTTTATCAAAGTCACTTAATTACTTGAGTCCCTAAAATTTATACATATGTATGCCCGTTAGTAAATTATATTCAGACTATTTGAAGTTTATAGACGTGTAATACTTAGATCTCTTAAGTTTAAAATATTGTATTTAGACAAAAAATAATTCAATTAAAAATAGAATATCAAAAATTTTAAATTTTATAACCAAAATTCATACTCTATTATGTCATTTATTAAAATAAAATTTTATTTTAATAAATCATAATTAGTATACAATTATATTATCTATTAAATGAATAAATTACTTCAATTAAAGATAGAAGATATTATGTCTATTACAGTTTGATCATTTGTTTATTTCTTAGTTTTATTCCAATAGATAATATAATTGTACATCAATTATGTTTTTTCTTAAAAAAAATTAAATTTTTAATTTTAATTTTATATCAATAAATGACATAATAGAACATGAATTTTGACTATAAAATGTTAAATATTTGATATTTGATTAAAATATTTTTTATTTTAAACTTGAAAGTTTTAAATACTATATGTACACAAATTTTAAAAGATTTGAATGTATAATTTACTAATATGAAATTTTACATGTCACGGATCTAAACTCAATGGGTGTTGGTGTAATTCTCCCTTAAAATAAAGAAGATACGAGTCTAGTACATCCCGAGGGAGGAAGATGAAAGCAGAGGGCAAGTGGTCTGGTACTATAAATAAGACAAATGATCTCAGTAGTGCTTCCCACACTCGCGCCTCTCTCTCCTCACACAGCTGCTCTTATCTCCTTCCGTTCTCCCCTCGGTCTCTTGGGTACTGCTACTGATACTCCCTCCTTCACTACCAACAATCGTCTCACTTTCTTCCGCGTAAGGTAAACTTTGGTGCTTTTGTATCTCTTCTTAATCTGTCATTGGTCCGTATACTGATGCTCTGATTATTTTGTTATCGTATTGTTATTGATACTGATGTCCTGTTTTAGTCTTTGATACCCCATTAATCTCATCATACCTAACATATACGAATATATCTGTGTATACATACATACATCTATCTAACATTATAGCTAATATGTGAATTTTCAACTTATAAAAAGGCAACAACAGTCGAAATTGATATAATTTTCATTTACTTCGATCCAATGATATAAAATTTATTCATAAATTTTTTCCACGCGAAAGCATCATCCGACTTTAGCACGGCCCCAATACCATGTGAATAGTACACAATGAATATTACCGGATGAATAGTAACCGTATACCATACTAATGACTAGTACCATATGAAAAATATCCCAATATATATAGTACAGAATGAACAATACTCGTATATAATAATTAAATAGTAATCAGAATTGGTACTGGCTCTAATACCAATTTGTGTCCGAAATTACACAAGAATCGAGTTGTTCATGGAGTTACTATTTAAAATGTAAATATTATACAATCAATGCTCAACTTTTTATATTGTAAGACACGGAGTTATTGCTAGGCCCCCTTAATTGCTTGAGCAATTTTTTTGGACAATATTGATTGAGCATATGGATGGGTTATAAATCGAGCATTTGACATTATTTGCACAAAAATAGCAACAGTCATATTTGTATATCCAACCTGCAACTGTGATAGCATCATACACTAGAGTTTGTTACTTAGAAAATGGCTACACTCATATTTGAGTCAACAATACTTGCGTGCCTGTGTGTATATTGTGTGGTAAAATCCGCACCTGCCAGAACAAAAAGCTTGGTTCATGATTTGTACTTGAGAACCTTTCTGTACTTGCAAAACGAACAAATTGTCAGAAACCAATGGAGACACCCTGTTGCTCGTCAAAAAAGGCTCGAGAGAGAACATGGAAT
This sequence comes from Ilex paraguariensis, assembly GCA_963454935.2. NCBI lineage: Eukaryota > Viridiplantae > Streptophyta > Magnoliopsida > Aquifoliales > Aquifoliaceae > Ilex > Ilex paraguariensis. Next base: position 159,796 of record CAUOFW020009057.1, read on the forward strand.
TCACAATGGAAAGTGCATACCTGAGTCTTTAAACTTCACTGGTATTTATAGAGTGGAACCTTACTCGAGTAGGACTTAGAAATCTACTAGGATTCGGCTGATATACCCTGAAAGCTCTCAGAGTTGTCTCATTAGATTTAATGTTTAGCTATTTTCATTATTGGTTGATGTAATACCCTTTCTACCATAACCAAAACAAAGCTATAAATGAAAGTCATGTTTCAATATGTTTAGGAATGTTTTAAAGATAAAATTTTAAATTTTTTGTCTATTTCTGTTGTGTTACCGAAACTGCTTTCAAGCTAACTAGATACTGAAACTAAGTTTTGATCCTTGCTTCTGTGTAATTGGGTTGCACTTTTCAAATGGGGATTTCCAATTTTATGTGTATACCCATATACAAAAATGCACAATCTTATTTTTTGGCAGCATTGTGTGAAGCAGGACAATGGCGTCTCATGTTGTTGGCTAACCTCGCATGGGCCCCAAGCGAGAGCTCAAGTTTGCCTTAGAATATTTCTGGGATGGGAAGAGTAATTCTGAGGAGTTGCAGAAGGTGGCGGTCGATCTCAGGGCATCCATCTGGAAGCAGATGGCTGATGCTGGGATCAAATATATGCCAAGCAACACATTCTCGTATTACGATCAAGTGTTAGATACCACCGCGATGCTTGGTGCTGTTCCCCCTAGATGTCTATTTTTCCATGGCTAGAGGTAATGCCTCTGTTCCCGCCTTGGAAATGACCAAGTGGTTTGACACCAACTAGTAAGTGATGGTTTCTTTTCTCACAATTTGAACACTTATTCATCGGTTATTATTGTAATGGACCCATTGACTGCTATAGGTGATTTAATAATGCAGCCATTTCATTGTCCCTGAATTGGGACCAGATGTTTCATTGTCCATTTCATCTCACAAGGCAGTGCACGAGTACAGGGAGGCTAAAGCTGTAAATTTTCTGGATCTTTCTTTGCTATTTTTTTTTGGTGTTTTGTGCAATTCTATGTCACTCATTGATTTCTTGGGGCATTTCATGTTTGGAGGAGCAACATGCCTATTAAAAGAGTATACTTGAGCACTATGAGCCCATCCGTGACTTGCCAATTGCCACTAAAATAGTAAAGGATGGAATTGCTCTATTTTGTTATACAGAACCTGCAGGTAGCTCAATGAATGTCTGTAAAAACTGGAAAGGCATTAAATGCAGTTTTAAAACAATCACTTATGTGCAACTGACTAGGGATACTTGAAATTAATCAGGGATAGAGGAATTTACTAGATTCTACATGAGATACAGAGGGATATCATTTCCATGGAAGGTGCTAACTTGTTTATTCATGAATTGTCTCATCTTACACTATAACTGGACTGAAAGATCATTAAAGCATGGTGCATATGCAATATAATGGAACCAGGCTTTATGGTATCCTCCATATTGTCTGCCTCCACTGGCTTTCCCTGATTTGATTATCCTGCTCTCACAGCTTCAGAAAACATGTTTCGAACCCATTACACAGTGCATTTTTTGGTATGAGACTTTTTATTCAAAAGGTATTTGTGGGTTATGCTGTACTCAAGCGCACCCATACTACCTTTGGAGGGGTTTGTTGCTTGAACTTCAACTCTGTTTGTTCTTATTGCTGAATGACTTCACATATCCGAAACAATTGATAGCCTCTTCACCCCAATCTATGAAGTGTATATATTGCTGACACTGGTTCCTTCCTGTGATGCTCTTCTTGTTGCAAATGTTCATGAAGCTGTCGACAACTACAAAGATTTAGAGCTCACTGGTTTTCTAACTTTTCCTTTGATGGTTTGTGTGTCTTTTGCTAGTACGTCAGTTGTGACTCTTAGGTTCTCCCAATTCCCGTCATAGGTCATTTAGCTACAACACAATGAAGTACTACTCAAGCCTCTTTGTGTCAGATCCATCAATGGTGTTTCTTGTATGATTAATCGAATTTATTTGGACCTTTTTGCTCATTACGTTCTTACATTTCTTCGACGCAGCTTGGAGTTGAAACTGTCCCAGTCCTTGTAAGCCCAGTTACATACTTGCTGTTATCAAAACCGGCAAAGGGTGTTGATAAGTCATTCTCTCTTCTGTCTTTGATTGATAAGATACTTCCTATATACAAGTAAGAACATGACATGTCCTTTACGAAATGTTTGTTTAGTTTGGTTTCTACTCCACAAAGCTATTCTACTGATGCATCTACTGTGCAGGGAAGTTGTGACTGAACTCAAGGCAGCCGGAGCTACCTGGATTCAGTTTGATGAGCCCACCCTTGTGATGGATCTTGACTCTCACAAATTGCCAGCATTTACTCATGCATATTCCAAGCTAGAGCCATCTCTTTTTGGCTTAAATGTTGTCATTGAGACATACTTTGCTGATCTTCCTGCCGAGGCTTACAAAACAATCACTACTTTGAAGGGCATAACTGGTTACGGATTTGATTTTGTTTGTGGGTCAAAGACCCTTGATTTAATTAAGGATGGATTCCCTTCAGGTAAATATCTTTTTGCTGGAGTGGTTGACGGAAGGAACATTTGGGCTAATGATCTTGCTACTTCTCTCCATACTTTGCAGGCTCTTGAGGGCATAGTGGGAAAAGGTTTGTGTTGTAGAGTTGATTTTCATAAATTTAGCTATAATATTAAGTGAATAGCAATAACTCCTTGTACAAAAAATTGAACATTGATCTTGCAATAGTTATATTTTAAATAGAAATTTATTTATTTATTGTAATTATGCAATTTGAAATTAAAAAAAAAAAGAAAGGAAGAAAAAAGAAGTAGGTGTGGATTAATGAGATTGTTTGACATTGAAGAGTGTGTTGATTGAGTTGTCTAACATTGGGACCATGCATAGAAGATGATTTTTTTGAGCGGGAAAAAAAATTTGGAATGAATTTTTTATCATTAGATCAAAATACATGAAGATTGAATCAATTTTGACTGTTATTGGGCTTTAATAAGTTTCGAATTCAACTTTCTAACTGTAATATTATAATATTAAGTGATGTTATACATCTACAATCATTTTGAAGTATTTAAACTATCAAGGAGGTCATTATTTTAAGCATTCGATGGGGTCTTTGGTGAGAGAAGTGCATCTCATTTGAGCTCTATCCTCTCAACTCACCACTTCCCCAGGTCTGGCTGTCCAGCTCTTAGACAAATTTAGTCTCACTTGAGCCTAATCCTCTGTTGGGAAAACTTATGATGGATCACTCTTGGAATTTTGAGCCTGAAACAGTTAGGATAATCCAGAGTACATTCTGTTTTCACATAGTAGAGTGCTTCAATTCTGTAACCTTTTGTAATGATCCTAGAGCAATATGCTTCAAATATATTGCTACTAATCCACCAAATTGGCTGTTTATTTCCATCAATTGCCGCGCATCTTGTAAAATTCCTCGTGCTCTTATGCAGTCATTGAAGTTTTGGATGCCAAGCCATCATAACCTACAGTTGTTTCTCTGATTCACTGCCAAAATTATGATATTGAATGAAATGTCAAAATGTTCAATACTTGGTTCATTAGTTTTGACTATAAATTTGGAGAAAAAATGTTCCTATGAAAAACAATGGGGAAAAGATCCTATTCTGGTGCTTCATTTGCTTCTTTTCCAGTTGTCATCCTTGCGCATTGCACAGGTGCAATACGCAGGGACAGTGTCTAGTAAAAAACAAGAAGGAAATATTGTAAGAAAGTCTTTCCAAATATATTTGGAAGCTTGTCACAATTGGAGAGAGGTTTTTCTTTGCCTTTCTGTTTTTTCTTCCATGGAGATTGGGGGAAATGGATTTTGATCAATCCCTTTTGGAATGTTCCACAGACTAGCTTGTGGTCTCTACCTCCTGCTCTCTTCTTCACACTGCGGTTGATTTAGTGAATGAGACTAAGTTGGACAAAGAGATAATGCCATGGCTTGCATTTGCTGCACAGAAAGTAGTTGAAGTCAATGCCTTGGCGGAGGCATTATCTGGTCAGAAAGACGAGGTATTTAACTTTGACATTTCCATAAATCCTATCTTCAATTAATTAATTAAGTGATGTAGCATCTGTGGCTAAAAGTAAACATTCAAAGGTCCCAACAGAACTTTAGACATTTCAACAGGTAACCAATTTAGGTCATGTATAAAATGAAAAATAAGATAGCATCGATCTTACTTAATCTTGTTCTTGTTGTCCCTAATAATAGGCCACTTATCATTTTTTGGATGTTTCTAGAAGATTGTCTCCTTTGAAAATTGAAGTTATAATTTCTCTGAAACTCCTCAATTTGTTTGTGCAACTCAAAGTGTACAATGTCTAAGGGATTGAGGGATCTTAAATTCTCTAATTGAAAACTTCGAATTAAAATGAATGTGATAAAAAAAAGGTTTGGATTTGACCTGCTATATTACTATTGTTTTGTTACTCCAATAAACATGTTAGTTAATAGATCTACTCTATCCCACTCGTTGTATATGTTTCACAGTGCATCAATTAGATACTTGAGATAGTAACTGGAAATTTTAAAGGGTCAATTGGTCCCTCAACTCCATTATGGTTTTTGTTATTACTCGATTATGTTCCTTACTTCTGATTTTTCTGTCCTCAGGCATTCTTCTCTGCCAATGCTGCAGCTCAGGCTTCAAGAAAATCATCGCCAAGGGTGACTAATGAGGTTGTTCAAAAGGCTGTAAGTGTCTTTATGGGTTTTATTTCCATCCTTCACATTTTCAGCACCATGCAATGGATATTCTTGATCATACTTAGGACTGTTTTTTCTTTCTTAGGCTGCTGCTTTGAAGGGCTCTGATCATCGACGATCTACAAATGTCAGTGCCAGGTTGGATGCTCAGCAGAAGAAACTGAACCTTCCAATTCTACCAATAACGACTACTGGATCCTTCCCTCAGACAATGGAGCTGAGAAAAGTTCGTCGTGAATACAAGGCTAACAAGTAAGTTCTCTTCCTTGCTTGCTGAATATTAAAAGAAGAAAAATATTTTCACCTGTACTTCTTGTTGTTTTCCTTTGACTTTAAGAAACTGTTTTCACCTTTTACAGCATCTTAAATTGTTTTGCTGCTATACTTTTAGAATCTCTGAGAAAGAATATGTTAAGGCTATCGAGGAAGAAATCAACAAAGTTGTCAAGCTCCAGGAAGAGCTCGATTGATGTGTTGGTACATGGTGAGCCGGAGGTGAGCATTCTTTCGAATTGGATTGGACGGCACAATACTTCAACTAGGTGATTATGCAAAAGTATGCCTCAGAATTATAATATTTCCAGAAATTTGTTTTTAAATACAGAGGAACGACATGGTTGAGTACTTTGGAGAGCAGTTGTCTGGTTTTGCCTTCACTGTCAATGGGTGGGTTCAATCTTATGGGTCCCGTTGTGTCAAGCCACCTATCATCTATGGGGATGTGAGTCGTCCCAAAGCAATGACTGTCTTCTGGTCCTCACTGGCTCAGAATATGACTAAGCGGCCAATGAAGGGAATGCTTACTGGCCCCGTTACCATTCTAAACTGGACCTTTGTAAGAGATGACCAGCCCAGGTATGGCACTTGAGCCAACTCTTTCATGGGTGTTCCAATTTGTAGGATATTGCAACAATTTTAACGCTTTACTTGTCATCTTCTTAGATTTGAGACTTGCTATCAGATTGCTTTGGCCATCAAGGATGAGGTTGAGGACCTTGAGAAAGCTGGCATCAGTGTCATTCAAATTGATGAGGCTGCTTTAAGAGAAGGTTTGCCTCTGAGGAAGTCTGAGCAAGCTTTTTACTTGGTTTGGGCTGTGCATTCCTTCAGAATTACCAACTGTGGTGTTAAAGATAGTACCCAGGTTTGTGCTCTACCCTCTTTCGTTACATTGAGCTATTATTTTCACTCGTCTTATACCTGTCTTCCACCTAAATTGCTGGTTATTTCGCACTACAACTTATCATCAGCCTTATGGTAGGTGGTTTCGTGGCTTTATCCCTTGTATTAGATTGAGGGTTCCACATCCAGGTCCCTCAACTCGGTCCTTCCACCAAAAAAGGGCATTAAGTTGTATCTATTTTAATGTTCTAACCTTAATATAATATTTGGAAAGAATGTTTTTATAATCAGTTTGTATGGAAGGCATGGTGAGAGATATGAGCATATGGTGTGATGCTTTTATAATATTTGTGAAACAGCACAGATTGTTTCAAAACAGATGGGATTTATTTGAACAGACTCAAACATCTGACATTTGTGAAGCATCATCACATCATCTTATCTTAAAATGATGCAATGAACTACATGGGTAAAGTCCTACCATGTGGACAACAATACGAAGCAAAAAAAGATCGAGTTTGACTTGTTTATAAAAGTACATTTCTCAGGCTTCTAAATATCATTGTGTCAATGTCCTTGAACAGATCCACACCCACATGTGCTACTCTAATGTCTATGATATCATCCACTCGATTATAGACATGGATTCTGATGTGATCACTATCGAGAACTCTAGGTCAGATGAGAAGCTTCTTTCAGTTTTTAGAGGAGGAGTGAAGTATGGTGCTGGCATTGGCCCTGGTATATATGACATCCACTCCCCAAGGATCCCATCTACAGAAGAGATTGCTGAACGGATCAACAAGATGTTTGCAGTTCTTGAGAGAAACATCCTCTGGGTCAACCCTGACTGTGGCCTCAAGACACGCAAGTATTCTGAAGTGAAGCCTGCGCTTAGTAATATGGTTGCTGCTGCTAAGCTCCTCCGCACCCAGCTGGCCAGTGATTAGTGATTTCGGAAAGCTCATGTTTTGTTGAGAGGAAGAGGAGAATCCCCGTTCATAGCACGATGAATCCGTGGGCTTCTGTTGCGAAGACGAATTCATGTTAGTTTCCGAGTGCATGTATGAGATCTGGGCATTCTTGTTTTTATTTCTCCTTTTAAGTTTGTTTTGTTTTTTCATGGTTGTATTTTTTTGCCATGTGAGTCTTTCTTGAAGGACATCTAAAACTAACTGACATTGAGGAGTGAAAGTCAAGCACCAGTTTAAATGGAGGATTGAATTGATCCATTTTTTTGTTGGCGTACATATTCCACTTTTTTGTTATCCCGGCATACCTTTGATCCGTCGAGTGAGAGCCCTTCTACACGGGACTCCTGGATCACTGTGGCCTGTGGTGAACTTCTCTGTAGGCAGCTTGTTGATGGGTTTGCTTTGGGCAATATGTCCCTGTAGTTCAAGTTGAGAATTGGTTTCAACTTGTACATTTTGTTTCAATAGCTAAAATCCTCACTGTGGTATATTTACACTTTGCTCCCTTATAGTTTTACATTTAGACGTAGTTACGTAAACAATGGCTACCTAAGCCTGAAACCCAGAAAGCTCTTTTCAAACCTGGATTGTTGCTACATGCACTTTAACGAAATCACATTCGATATATCTTTGATCATCGCGCGTTGTATGCAATTCCGGTGTCCGTAATGATTCCCTCCAAACAACCAACAACAGAAAAATCTTCCTGTACTAGCACAGTACAACATGCAGGAAGCGTTTGATGCTCTATCTCTCTCTCTCTCTCTCTCTCTCTAACAAAACACTCGGGAGTCTAGAGACTGCTTCAATACAACCATATCAACTCTTCCTCTTCACCATCCCCATTGTTCCTCTGCAACCTTCTCACTCTGGGGGGGGGGAGAGAGAGAATGTACAAGTCAAGGCTGCAAGAACTGTGTCACCAAAAGAGGTGGGGTTTACCCTGCTATGTGTGTATGAAGGATGGACCAGACCACAACCCACGATTCAAAGCTTCTGTATCCGTCAATGGCATCACTTTTGACACGCCCAATATATGCAAATCCTCCAGGGAAGCCCGCAATGAAGCTGCTAAGCTCGCCTTCATCCTCTTGGCTTCTGGTATATACCATTACCACCCAATTTCAAACCCCTTTTTATGGCTTGAATTTGTCCGTACATGTCACTATAAACTCGTCTTTTTGGATCTACATGTAGATAACTCGAAATTTGAGAACCCCCTTTTCCCAGTTTTGGGCATACACGTATACGCATCTTTCTTTACAAATCAGGTTCAGGAACTGATATGGATCAACTTAGTATATTTTGGGTTTATATGAAACAATTACAATGTTTTTTAGGGATTGCTTATATATCTTCTGGTTGAAATTGGTGATGTTTGGTTGGTTGCCTCTGGATGTGCAAAGTTGTGTTTGATGCTAAAGTTGCTATTGGGAATGTAGTAGATTTGTTAGGGGGAATTAATCTCCAAAAATTGTCAGCAGCCAATGCAAATAATGTCTGTGACATCTAAATAGATTGTAATATCAAATGGACTTAAGATTCATCTCTTTGAGAAGCCCTATCCCTGTTGTTGAGAGCTTTAGTTCTTGCAATTAACTATGACAGCTCAGCTACTCCTATCTTTGATTTGTGTAGTTATCCTGAAAATTTTTATCATTTTGATTTCCCTTCTTTTATGTTTCTGCGTAGGAGCACACAGGCTGCCATTGCTATTGTTGTTTCATATCTTTTCATCTTCGTCCACCCCAAAATGATTGTCTTGATTACAGACCAAGTTTGACGGAAATTTGTGGTCATAGTTTTTTTATCATTGTTTTTCCAAATCATGCATGATTTATGTTTTGGAAAGACTGTCTCTAAATGAGATTATTTTCTCAAAAGTCTTGCATGGATTATATCTAGGATAGACTGCTCCAAGTGTAAGAGGATCTAATTGCCAGAACCTAAAATCTTCCTAACTCTTTATAAATTGCTTGGGATGTATGAGCAATGTGATTTCCAAACTGCATAATCTAAATGGTTATTAGTTGAATTTCACTACTGAGAACAAATTAACTGGATAGATAGATTTAATAGCTTTAAAGACTTTCTTACATGCAATAGCCCAATACAGGCAATGAATTATTGAGGAACCAACTTATTCCATGGGCAATAATTTTTCATGATTCGATTTTCTAATGATTGATATTTTCTAAAAGGAGTCCTATTCAGTTATAAATCTATATAATAAATCTGGTAAGTTTTTGAACTTATGAGAGGTATATTCCC
>CAUOFW020009057.1:176248-207891 GCA_963454935.2 Ilex paraguariensis
TCCCCCCCCCCCCCCCCCTAAAGACCAAAATTCCTAAACTACCCCTACAAGAACCATGATAAACCAGATAAATTACAAAAAAATCCAACAAAATTTAAGAATTGCCATAAAACAATTCAACAAGCATTACATTTGTTCAATAATTAGGGTATTACGTATTAGGAGGGGTGGGGGGACTATAATGGTGCTGGTGGTGAAGAAAAACCAGTCGTGAGGAGAATGGTGGTTGAGGTGTGGAGAGAGAGAGTGTGCTTGTTTCTAATGTGTTCGGCTAGTGCATGCAGTGGTGCTAGTGATACAGGAAAAACACTTCGAGATTAGGAGATGGTGGAGGTGGTGTGGAGAGAGAAACGACATGCTTCTTGTGGTGGGTTGCAGACAAAGATCAAAATTTTCGTTTATGTATATTGTTTCTGTCACTTAAAAAATGAAAACGTTGCGACATGTTTTGAAAATATTTTAATCTGTTTTGGAAATATAACCAAAAAAAATAAAAAATAAAGAATTATTTTTTCAAAATATTGGTCGAAATATATCAAAATATCTTGAAACACTCTGAAACAATTGTACAAATGCATTGAAACTTTACAAAATACCTCGAAATATTGTGAAACATCTCGAAATATTAGAATTTCGATTCCATCACTAATTTATTTCGGACATTTAAAAACAAAAATTTTTATCCTTGGTTGTGGAGGTGTTCATGGTGCAGATAAACAGTGTGTGTGGAGTAAATATTGACGTGATATCACCGATCAATAATAAATACACCAAGTGAGTAAGATGAACCCTACTTGAATAATTTTTTGTTTACATAGAGGAAGATTGTGTAGTTATTTACTTACATGGAGGGTTAATTATTAATTTTAGTGAGACTCATTTATTTATTTATTTTAATATTATTGATTAATAATACCACGTTAATATTAATACGTAATATCACAATTATAATAAATACTTTCTCGTGTGGGAGCCGATGGATGGGGGCGGTTTGTGGAGAGATAAAGTGTTGGAGTTTTGTTTTTGGGGTTGGATTAAGGTTTGGGTATGGGGGTGGTATGATATTTGAGTTTGGGTTGGATTGATTTTATTTTTTATTTTTCATTAGAGGCTAAAATGATTATTTTATTATTTTTCATAAGTCGGTTGTCGTTCAATAGGGCACGTCAGTGTAATTATTCATACTTGAAGGGCCTAATTGATTAAATGACAAATTTTACATAGATTACATATATTATTTTTATTTGTTGGGTCTAATTATTATAATCATTGATTTAATCTATATGGCACCACGGCGAAAAGGTATCAACTGATGTGGTAACTCAATTAACTTAGTGTAGATTCAAAATTGACTTGGAGACGATTCAGAGAATTTATCGAATCATATAATACTCAAAATTTATATATAATGTGAAATAATATCATTTTAGAAGGTGATAAATCAAATATGACTAAGTCGAGTCGTGTGAGACTCGAGATTTACAAATAATATAAAACGATATTGTCTTAAAAGGTGCGGAGTCAAATACAACTTAAATTAGTTATATCGGTATCTATCAACCATTTCAACCTTTGTTCTGAAAAGCAATCTGAAAAGCAAGAGCACGAAACCTAACAAATTCTCTCTGTGTCCTTGCAATTTACATCTGATTTCATGGCTTCCTTTCAAAGTTCACGTATTAAACAAGTGCAAATAAAAAAAAATAGTTATTACATGGTATAAATAGGTAATTATTTAATTATGTGGAATCTACATACTATTTATTATCCCATTATTGAATAATTATACCCAATTTCTATGGTTTTGTTTGGTGGTAGGAGGAGAGCAATGAGAGGGAATATCATACACTTATAATTACTAAAATGCCCTTCATACATAAAATTAATATTTTATACTATGATTCATTTGCATTCAATTTTTTGTAGTTTTAAATTCCCACTGCATGTTAAGTGGTGAAAATGACATAAAGAATGATGCAACTTCGAACAAAATAAAAAGCATAGAGAATTTTAAATAAAATGAAAGAAGAATGGCAAAAACAGTGGACCAAAATAGGGGTATAAAAGTAAATTTATGCAACACCTCTCTTTGTTCCCCTACTTTTCATCCCATTTTTCGATCAAATTTGGACGGATTAAAAATGCTTGACAGAGTGGATATTTTTTCCACCTAACCAATATGAAATTTTGAATGGATTTGTGCTCCTCCGTCAAACTCTGTGAAGGTCATCAAAACTTATCCGCAATATACCTACAAGCAATGATTGTATATGATTGATCAAACCTTTGCAAGGTGCAAATTATTGGGTATAATGTACAGCGGTTAACGAGAGCCATGACAAAAAACCAAACAGACGAAATTTGTTTTTTACCTTTTAACATGGAAGAGTGTTTAAATTAGTTTATACGTATATCGTTTGAATAATTTTTTTTTAAATTTTATTAAAGATAAATTATCCACGTTAAAATTATGGTATTTATAAGAGATTAATTATTCACCCTTATTTTAGATTAGAATATTTATAAGAAATAAATTATTCACCCTCATTTTAAATCCTCTATTTTCTTTCCTCCCATTTTTCTTTTCGTACCAAACATACCATAAATAGGAATATCAGTAGACTGAAGCGGGGGCGGAGATGTAGTTTTTCCCGTACCCACTTAAAAAAATTTCATTCATTCTCGGTCCACCCCCTTTAACGGGTATAATTTTCATCCCTATGTCCATTTGCGGATAAATTTTTAATTCCCGTCTCCGTCTCCACTTCCTCGGTACCCGCCCCAAGCCCAATGCATAAGGAAATTCTTTGTCAGTTTATCAATCGCATAACAAGTAATCTTAATCAAGTCAATAACTAAAGAACTTTATCCGTCTAGTTATTCTGTATCAATTATCATCATTATTATGGCAAGATATTTAATAAACTACAAAGTAATCTCGCTTTTATTTTTTTACGGGTTTATATGAGTATTTTTGTATATGTCCATCGTTCAATATGTATAATTTATTTTCGATCCAAACAGAACGGATTTAAACAAATACTTATTTTTTTCCGATTTACTGTCGTCCCTAACCATAAAATAACCTGCGGACAAAAGTTAATTTTCAAAATATTAAAAAATAACCCCACAATAAATTCAACATTATTATGTGCCACATAAGGGTTAAACTGGAAAGGGAAAAAGGTTAAATTTGAAAATCCAATTACAAATGTTTCAAACGGACAATTTCTTTTCTATAAATTGCAGACAGTGCAACATGTACCCTTGCGTCATCCTCTGTCAGAAGTTCATTGAGAAACTAAAAAGCTACAACCAGACAGACAAACAATCACATCCTCTCGTCCAATTCTACGTTCACCCACACTCTCTCTCTCTCTCTCTCAGTTCTATGACTTCTTTCTAGGTGCTAAATGTTGAAACTTGAAAGCATTCTTCATCATCTTACCTCTCTCTCTCTCCCTCTCTCAGTTTTTCTCGTGTATGTCTGACTCTTAAAAACTCTACCAGGTAATCAAGTTTGAGGGCATTCTTCATCATCTTCCCTCTCATGAATTTAATATGCTCCATCTCTGTATTTTGTCAGTGACCACAAATTTCCTGAGATGACATTTGTTTCTTCCATTTGATTCAACCTTCTAGTGTAGTGTAACTTTAACAATCCCCCCTCTCTCTCTATACATATGTGTGTGTGTGGGTGCATATCTTTTTGAGTTTTATGACCTTTTGATTTGCTTGGTTGAGCTTCACCATTGGCTATTCTCAGCTTTCTCTCACTGTTCATTTCGGAATAAAAGTGCATGTACTCTCTTTTCTTGAAGTTTTTTCAAATATTTCATACTATTGAGTTCTTCATCTGTTTGTTGTGTTTTTGGGCTATTGCATTTGAGGTGTTTGATTCATTGGTTATATTAATGGTTTCAGATTTCAAGCTAAAGATCGGTACGGCTGATCAAATGGCGAGATTTTCAATACCCATCATGAGGTTTGTGTTCTTGTGCTTCTGGGCTGCTTCTACAGAAGCAGTGTACATGAAATACAAAGACCCAAAACAGCCATTGGGTGTTCGGATAAAAGACTTGATCTGGAGAATGACTCTTGAAGAAAAGATTGGCCAGATGATGCAGATTGAGCGCGGCTTTGCATCAGCTGATGTGATCAGGAAATACTACATTGGTATACAAACATCTTGAGAGTGATCCCAATTTGTTTTGTGCGTGTCTTGATGGTCTATACTTTATCCTTATGTTAGTACAAATGTATGAAGGCGTGCCTTTGCGCAGCATTGCTCCATTTTGATATAAGCCTCAGGGGTTGGAGTGTTGAGTTTCTATATCCGGTAGAGATAGAAGCCTCGTGTACTAAGTTGTTTTTTAGTCTCTCCCCTAGTGAGGTTAGGCTTACCCCCATAGTGTGGGGAGTCTCGCATATTGGCCGCCATCTTTTGGTTGAACAAATTCACACTGGATTGAAAAGCCCCTTTTATTTGTTAGGAAAATTGTTGAGTAATTCCAGTGATACTGAAAAATATCTGCTGTGTTCTATGAATAGGATAGTCTATATGGAAAAACTGATTTTAGAACAGTTGCTTGTGATGGTTTGGTTTGTTATAAAGAACAATTGATTTGGGCAGGGAGTGTATTGAGTGGTGGAGGGAGTGTACCAGCTCCAAAGGCCTCTGCTGAGGCTTGGGTTGATATGGTGAATGAGTTTCAGAGGGGTGCTCTGTCGACCCGTCTTGGTATTCCTATGATTTATGGGATTGACGCCGTTCATGGCCACAACAATGTATACAAGGCAACAATTTTCCCTCACAATGTTGGGCTTGGAGTTACCAGGCAAGTATATGTACTAACTTGGCTTAAATAAAGCGTGTATTTTACATAATATAATTGAATGACAATGTAGGAATATTAATGTAGCAAACTATTGGATACTGTGTTTTTTGCCCTTTTGCTTTTTGGGAGAAATGGATTTCAGAAGTGTCTGAAAGATCACATTGCAAAGGTATATCACAAATTGAGGCATTTATAACTCACCAATTTGAAGTGTAATCTATTTTAAATTGTTACTAGAATGACTATAAAATTTGTGGGATTTCAGCATTTAATATCTTTTGTTGAGCCACATTCTAAATAAAAAAGTGAAATACTAATATGCCTTCTGAATTTTGATCATCTGCAACTTTAAATTATTGGAACTTTGGAATTTTAACGATCGTGAATAGATTCCAATATAAAGGTTTAAATTAGGCATTCAAACTTCGATATAATCCTGTTATTGACCAAAAAGAAAAAAATATAATCCTGTTCAGATTGAAGCACATAAAAGCCAACATTTGAATCGTTCTTCCTCTCCCTCATCCCTTTTGGTTTTGAAATTTTTAAAATTTGGAGTTCAGTGTCCAGTCTCTAAAACTTTTTAACTTAGAGGCTATTTATCACAGCAAAAAAATTGAGGACAAGAACATGTTATTAATAAGATCTAGGTATTTCAATCAAAGCCTTCCCTTGGATAGCCTGCTTCTAGTTTTCATTCTGTTTTAATCAAAATTAATGTTGTATCTCCAGCTCATGTTTGTGGTCATGCTGATTTTCTGTCAGGGATCCTGTGCTTGTCAAGAAGATTGGGGTTGCAACTGCTCTTGAAGTCAGAGCAACAGGAATCCCTTATGCATTCGCTCCCTGCATTGCGGTAACTTAAAACAAATTTCATTTTTCTTTAAAGAGCCCGATTTTTTTGATGTCTTATCACTGTTATCACAGGTTTGCAGGGATCCGAGGTGGGGTCGTTGTTATGAAAGCTATAGTGAAGATCACAAGATTGTTCAAGCAATGACTGAGATCATACCTGGCTTACAAGGAGATATCCCTGCTAACTCTCGAAAGGGAATTCCATTTGTTTCCGGAATGTATGGATTTCTCTCATTTGACATCTTCGTTCTATTTCTCCACTAACTTAACTGTTAAATGGAGTCAGTATTAACTGAATAGTACGAGACACCACTTGTATTTCCGTATATGTTTATCTAAAGGGTTGACATGTGATGCATATCCTGCCAGCTTGAAATTGTCGTCTGTGTTCACTGAATTATAAAATCAGTTACTTTGTTTTATAATTTTTGATTTTCGTGTTTTGAGCTAGTCCATTTTTGACATAACATCATGCTTACTAATTTTGGGCCTATCTAGTCAGAAGCTTTTGTTTGTGTGGGCACTGCAAGTGATAACCATTCTCCTATGAAATTTAAGCTGATAAGTTAGTACGTAGATGCATGAACCATTTGATAGCAGAAGAGGCTTCAAATTTTCTGTTTTATTGCTGGTAAAATTGTGAGTCATCGGGATATACATTTTTTTTGGCGATATGTAAAGATAAGTGCTTTTAAACAGTTCCACCAGGTCTCAAGCACATGCTAATGTCTTGTCTTATATCCTAAACATCGGAAATAGAAACATAAAAGCTTTGCCTCTGTCCAATATTTTGAATTCATCATTTTTCCCTGCATTTTTTGGCTGCCTGGTGTTATTAAATATTCGAGTATCATTTCCTGATTGAAGATAGTCGTCTTTTAAATATCCTTCTGCTATTATTTGTTCTCTGACACACTATACATACCTCAATGCGGAGCAAAAACCCGTAAATTACAACTTGTAAGCAAGAGTTCTTGGTTTCACTTCTATTATTTTGCACTTAATGTCCCATCCAACATGAACTGTAGGTTTCCTGGACTAATTAATGGGAAAGCATGGTCTGCAATTCCAATTTCTTTGACAGTAAAGCTGAAGTCCTTCAGGATTAAATAACAGTCAATTATGAAACAAACCATATCTGGATATGTACAGCTTTGTATCTTATATATATTATTACCTTTATCTTTGAGAAAATGAAGTGAGGCAAATGCACTTTACACAACAAACCTATCTGAAAGTTATTTCCCCTGATTATTTATCTGCCTTGGTTAAGGACAAAAATTGCGGCCTGTGCTAAGCACTTTGTGGGAGATGGTGGCACAATCAAAGGAATCGATGAGAACAACACTGTTATTGATTTACATGGGTTACTTAGCGTCCACATGCCAGCGTATATTGACTCCATCAGAAAGGGTGTCTCAACAGTAATGGTATCCTATTCGAGCTGGAATGGTAAGAAGATGCATGCTAACCATGATCTTGTCACTGGATTCCTCAAGGACAAACTCAAGTTCAGGGTAAAAGATATTGTTTTAATGTACTATTGAACGCGTTACTTAAATTGGTCTGTTCAAGATAAGATAATTGCCAATCATAATTTTGTGTTTGTGGCTGTGTTTCAGGGTTTTGTCATATCCGATTGGTTGGGTATTGACAAAATTACCTCCCCACCTCATGCTAACTACTCTTATTCTGTTCAAGCTGGAATTCTTACTGGAATTGACATGGTATACTCAAAATGCATTATGATACAGAGCTTGGTCATTTTATAATGCAAAATTTGTATCATCACATTGTGATTGCACTCGAGACTTTTTGAAAGATAGCGAGTACATATTAGTATTGATTAATTAACCAATAGAGATAGAGAGGGAGAACCAAAAACAATATCGTATTAGCAACTTTTTATACTTTACAGTGGTAGTGAATTTTCTTTAACATAAGTACTCTGGGAATGTTGCAGGTCATGGTCCCACAGGACTTCGTGGAGTTCCTGAATGATCTGACTTTCCAGGCGAAGAATAAGATCATCCCTATGAGCAGAATTGATGACGCTGTGAAGAGGATTTTAAGGGTCAAGTTTATGATGGGTCTATTTGAGAAACCATTGGCTGATCTCAGCTTGGTCAATCAACTAGGGAGCCAGGTCCGTCACCAGTTTTTTAAAGCTAAAATTGATTACCTAACACAACTGTTCTCATTCTGCCTTCTTAAGATGGGCTGAAGTGCCCCCTCACGAGAAATTTATTCCTTGAACAGGAACATAGAGAATTGGCAAGGGAAGCTGTGAGGAAATCACTTGTGCTTCTGAAGAACGGAAAAACTATTGCTAATCCATTACTTCCTCTTCCCAAGAAAGCATCAAAGATACTGGTTGCCGGAAGTCATGCCGATAACTTGGGTTATCAATGTGGAGGATGGACGATTGAATGGCAAGGTCTTGGTGGCAATGACCTTACAATTGGTAGATCTTTGATTTTTGCTGTGTTTATGTGGATGTTTTCGCAATAGTTAAAGATTTTGAAAAGCCAGTTATAATATAACCTGCTCTTACGTTTCTTCTACCTCAAGCTAATATAACACATACAATCCTTGGGTTCCTTATCAAAGTAAGGCATTGACAACTAGAACTTAATGAGACAGATCAGTAACAAACATTCAAAGACAGTTTAAGTTAGCTCTGCCATTTCATGACCAACTGCTAGCAATCAAGTGTTATCCTTATTTTAACGTAATTAGAAAAATAATTCTCCACACACATGACATAGAAGACATTTACAACTCAAGAAGCAGAAATTTTTAAAAAATGATGTATGCTTCACGATAAATTATCAACAAATCAGGCATCTTTTTGTATTGTTGTAATCTAAAGCCTTTAGGAAAGTAATTATGGAGAATTTCACACAATACTTGCACATAAAAATGCTCTCATTTTCCTGTTTTTACAGGTACCACTATCTTAACAGCCATAAACAACAATGTTGACCCTTCTACCCGTGTTGTCTACAATGAGAATCCTGATGTAGAGTTTGTGAAGTCCAACAAATTTTCTTATGCCATTGTCGTCGTGGGTGAGCACGCATATTCAGAGATGTATGGTGATAGCCAGAATCTGACAATAGCTAAACCTGGTGTGAGCACCATCCATAACGTATGTGGAGCTGTTCAATGTGTTGTTATTATTGTCTCTGGTCGTCCTGTTGTGATCGAGCCCCATCTTGCCACAATGGATGCCCTAGTAGCTGCTTGGCTTCCAGGTACTGAAGGTCAAGGTATTGCTGATCTTCTATTTGGCGATTATGGATTTACTGGCAAGCTTGCTCGGACTTGGTTCAAAACTGTTGACCAGCTCCCCATGAATGTTGGTGATCCACATTATGATCCTTTGTTCCCATTTGGATTTGGTCTAATGACCAAACCTTTGAGGGATAATTAGAACTGTCCAAGTTTTTGCCCATATTCTCCTCACTTATTTTATTTTCCATCCATGAAGAGCTTATCTGGTGTAGTTATTTTCACTCTGTATCTGTAAGTACAGGCTTCCTACCGGATTGAAAGCATTAACTGATATGATTCAGTATGAATGCGTTATCTACCTTGGGAAATTTTTGCATCGTGGATAAATCATGTGATCGAGGATGAATGCATTATCCATCTTTTGAAAATTTTGCATCGTGGCTTAATCTTACTATTGTTGGCTATAAGAAGCGGGCGCCATCTACAAATGTTATAAGGTCAGTTTGATGAATGATGCAGAGAAGTTATCACTGAAATAAGGTGACTCTCTGCATCTTTCATACTATCTGCTGAGACATTTAGAGGAAAGGCTGACAAATTCAAGAGGGGCCATTTTATTTTCTGGTAGAAGAATTTAGAAACATGGTTGTTCCAAAATGAGATCTTTTGCTAAAATGGCCTAAATGTATGGTTTCGGGTCTCTTTCATAACAACGATCTTTTCTTTTAGATTTGGAATCAAATGCGATGATTGCAAAAAAGTGTAGTTTATTTTATTTTTTAAGCAAAAGGTATACTAAAAAGATTTCCTGCTTTGAAAACTGTGTGAACAAAGAGTGGGCAAAACAAAAGGGAAGGAGGTCCTTATACGAAGTTACACACTTAATTGAGCAAACTCCCCTGGGGCCGGAAAAATCATAGGCGAAGCTTAGAGGATGATGATTTGAATGGGAATTTTCATTCTTATTTGAGAGTCACTCGTCTCGCCCAAGCAAAGCTTAAATGCAAAGTCTTGAAAGAATTCAGTGCATTGGTATTAGTATGATCGCAATCAAAAGATGCAAGTGTGATTTAAACTAAAGAGTGTCAAGGTTTTTAATTGAAAGAGTGGATTTAAACAATACTTTCAAAAAACAACAGTAATTCGGAAAATAAATCTGATATCGAAATAGCGCTTGACATAAAAATAAAAATAAAAAAAGAAGAAGAAAAATACAATCAACTTCATATTTATTAAGTAATTTGATCACTCATCGAGCTCCAAGGGTTTGAAATACTTCCCATCTAAGAGATAAGTACCTATAGTAAGACGAACTGCCCAGACATCCTTGGGCTTCCTTGACACAATCCTGCAAAAGGTTCCATGGGCCATAAGTGCACAACAAAAGCTGAAGCGACAAAGATGACTATTAAGTAGCATCATCACTGCTTAAACAATTATAAAACAATCATAGAAAAATTAACTGAAGCGACCAATCGTTATTTATTAGCTAATGCTATGATAGCTTATCAAAAATAATACAAATTCTTTAACCTGCTAGATATATAACGTCCTAAACTCGTATTGTACAATATTATCCATTTTTGGTTAAGCCTGCACGACTTAAAAACGAGTGATACAATAAAAGTCTAAAACTCACATTTATGTACTGTTTCACTAGTTGATGTGGGACTAGTTGATGTGGGATTGGGTTATCACAATCTACCTCTTTAAGTCCAAATGTCCTTGTTTGAGATGTTTGGACTTTGCCCCGACCCGGGTGATATGGGCTTCTAGGGATTACTTCCACCATGCTAGCTGCCACTGTACCAAGCCACTGAGGGATGTACAGCCTTAGATAGCCTCCACACCAAAAGGGTCAATGTCTTTGATACCAATTGTAAAGTCTCAAACTCACATTGTACAATACTGTTTGTTTTGGATTGGGCCTTCGTAACTTTAAAATACGTTTTACAATAAAAGTCTAAAGATCACACTTATATACCATTCTATATCCATCTCGCTAGTCGATATGGAATTAGATTATCACAAGATCGTAGTGTACAATTTTCAAAGCATTGTACAATAAAAGAACAAATGTCACATTCATCGAGCTTTGATTTCACACGCACTTTACAAAGTGACATGTGATGGGTTAGAGTCACCACAATCCACCCCGTAAGACCAATGCGGACTGTAGGATGCGTACAAACTTAGTCGACTTGAGATTCCAAAGGATAGTTAGCACCAAGTCAAAGGCCACCAGCCCACTAAAACATGGTGAGCAGACTATGTGTGCAATTGATGAGACTTGAATCCACAATAATGAATTATAACAGATTGATGTTTGCGGTTAGCATAACGACTACCGTTTTTACGGGTGAAATTTAAGGTCGCGAGTTAAAACTTTTGTCGTTTCTCTCACTCCAACAGTGCATGACAGGGTTACTACTTATTTTTCTGTTCCTTTGAAGCTGCCCTGTGCTGTGAGGATGCCTTCACTTCAGGATATGGAGCAGTTGCCTGTGCTCCGGATTAAAAGGGTAATGTTGTTTGATGACAAGGGCTAAGTGGTGATGATGCTGGGTCGTTATAGCGTGAGAGGAGGAGGTGTTGCTGTGAAGAGGCTGTGCATGATTTCTGGTCCTGCATAGCTCCTTGTTATCTGATAAGCTTTGCTGTTGGTGCTGTTTGGTTGCTGAGCTGTGAGTTTGAAGGACCCCTGCTGCATTTCTGTTTATAGTTTGGTGTTTTGAAGGTTTAAAGCCATAGTTTGTGATGTAATTAAAAATAAAAACTATTTTTGTGCTTTCAAAAAAAATAAAAAAAGAATTACAGCAGATTGAATAATGAGTTCATTTCTTGGCTAAAAGTCATTAATCAGAATGCCAAAACATCAGAAGCAAACATATTTAAGCACAGATATAATCCAACTATTGCTGCAAATATAAAGCATTAGAGAGAGAGAGAGAGAGAGAGAGAGAGAGTACCTTCCAACATCACCAGGATTAACTAAGCCAGAATTAGCCCTGAGACATGGAACAGAAGCTGCTGTCTTCAACGTTTTGGGAGCCTCAACAACAATAATGGGAGACCCAATTTCAAGTCTTCTTGACCCTTTTGCACCAACTCCAGCATCTGATGATGACTCTTTTAGATCACACTTGGTGACTACACTCTGGCTTTGGGTGTGAGTACTGTTTGAGTTGTTAAGTTGGAAGATTGAGATGTTGTTTGGCCTTGAACATGGAAGTTTTGGGGTGGAAGAGAGAGAAAAAGCCATGGGGCCAAAGAGTACGCTCACAAGGAAATGAGATTATGATTGTGTGGACCTCAGTTTTCACAACTATGGTGTAATTTTATCAACATTGTTTGTCCTCGAAAATTCTCGCTTTCTCGGGTTCTTTCTAACCCACAGTAAACATATGAAGAGATTTAAGAACGCCTATTTATTTTCTTAGATTATTGTGTCTCTCTAGTGGCCCAATACCTTCCGGACCATTCAACTGATCAACTTGGCCTAGATATCATTTAATTAGTAATAAAAATTATGTCACGTAAAACGGTTTCGTGTATTGAAAAATAGAGGAATTCTAGTAGACTGATTTATTCATACAAGATCCAATTAATTTATTGTATTGAACTCTCTAAACTCTACCAGTTTGTATATGGATGATAGGATACTTCGAATTTGACTTGATATATTCATTGTGTCTACTTCTATGATCCTACTTCTATGATTCACGCGGATAGCTCAATGGTGTGGTATTAAACTAACGATAAATTTGGATATGTGAGTTTTAATTCTTACCGATGATTTTCACATTTAACCAATATTTTTGGTTAACGTTTAATACAATTATCCATGAATATTTGAGTTTTAATGAGCTTTTTTTGAAAACAAGCTTATTAACGGTGCAATTTTACTTTTTAGATATTCTCAAATGTAATATCCCCTTTTTTTTTTTTTGTCATTTTTGCTCTTCAAAGTAAAACGGCACCGTCAATGAGCTTGTTTTCCAAAAATAGTGTCAAATTGATGTTGTATAACTCAGTGTAATCATAATCAGACCAAATCTTTCGATCGAATTGTAAATCGAAACTTAAAACAATTCAATACTTTAATTAGGCTATCTAAAAAATCGAACCATCAAAAAACCAAAAAAATTGGCCGATTTTGACCAAAACCAGTGAACCGAAAATTCTTAAAACAGCCATGTCATTTGAGCTTAAAATTTGATCTCAAAATTTAGCCAAGAGTAACAATACCAGTTATAACCATAGACGAGCAGGACCCGAACACATGTCTGTTTTATAGAACAGTAATGCCTCGTATTTGGAAAAGCAATCAACAAATACCCGTGAGACCCGGACCGGTTTCGGGTTGAATGCCCGGCCCGTTACCAGGCTCCAAAAAAATCTAATCAAGATTCTCTCTCCAAGTGGCAGATATTTGTTTTTTCTTGGTACATTAGACAGCTACAAGTGGCAGATATTAAACGAACAAACAAGCGACCACAAAGCTGAACTCAACAAGTTTCCACTCTCTTTCCATGGCGACACTCTCTCACTCTTCACTCCACCGAATATATTCTCTCTCTACATCTTCATCCCTACCATCTCCATCATATTCATTTCGTTTCTCTCTCTTCTCCATCACCTCTCTTCCCACCCAAATCCCACCAAACCCAAAGGTCCCCATCTTGTCCTTTGCTTCTTCTTCTTCTTCATCTGAACTCCAACTCATCCAACCCACCACTAAGCTTTTACTCCATCCCATTTTGCTCTTCACTGGATTTGACAGACCTTTGGACACCCAGACTTTTATTGTCACTATTAGTGTCTTGGCCGCTATTGCTTTCTCACTGTTTCTTGGACTAAAGGTGATTTCTGTTCGGGTTTTGTTTGTTTCAATGAAAGTAGTTTGTCCAAAATACTTTTTGATAGAATGCTTGCTTCCTGAAATTGGGTGTGCTTTCTATTGAAACAAATAGGGCTTTATTTTTTCGATTGTTGTGAATGAGGGTTGTTTTGTTGTTTGGGATGAAAAATAGTCGTACGATAATATTTTCTGATTAATTGTTTGCTATATGAACTTCGGCGTGCTTTTTATTGAGACAAACAGGGCTTAGTTGTTAGATTGTTGTGAATGAGAATTGTTTTATGGTTTGGGATGAATATTTGGTGGGCTTTTTTGTAGGGTGATCCTGTTCCTTGTGAAAGGTGCGCTGGCAATGGTAATTTCATTTTCTTTCCTTGTTCATACACAAATATGTACTTGGATTTTGGTGGATTTTGGGGTATTTTTGAGGAGTCTGGCGACCGGAAAAGTGCAGCTCTTATATAGACTTTCTTTTTGATAAACGGTGAAAGACGAAATGGGTGTCGGCCAGTTAAGTTTGTTCAGTGTTTATGGTGATCTCTCACTCTTTGTTTGGGTAAAAAATGTATTTCATGCACACATCTCTAGTTTGAAGGACCATGAACGAAATTAGCTTTAGTTTTGCTTTGAACACTTATACATTTGTCATTGTGATGGTGGTAGAACACAGATATTAAATCACAGCAGCGAATACATGGTATTGGTTACCATGGCATCTTCCTTTCAACTCCTAAACCACTAGAAAAAGCCTTTTTTGCCTTTATTTTGGCATGCTATAATATCATGTTTGTTTGCTATTCTGGAGTGCATAAATGCTCAAAATACAATGGCAAATAGTGTGGAGATTTTTTGTTGAAGTTTTCATAAATCTAATATGACACTATTGCTTGAACATTTACCATTGTGATTTCAGCAATTGTGGGATTTAAAAAATCACACCACAAATGTTGAGATCACAAGGGTAGATGGATGAGAATTAATGATGACATATTATATATTTTCAGCACCTTAAAATATTCCATGAAGTTATTTATTATTATGTTAAGGGTGCCACTGTGATTTTAACTTTTGTGGCATTGTGCGCTCATTGGGGTCGCAACCCCCCCAAATGCTAAATTTACAGGATTAGGGTATCTCTAAAACACTTTTAAAGTACCCAAAATAAAGCTTTAGGAAGAACTCTTATAATCTACAAAGGTGATTTAAACATTTGATTGGCAAAATAAGATTGCTCAAAATCTTGAAACTACAATGGTCTATATGGATGAAAATTGAGTAAATGTTAGATTTATGCATCACCAAGTTTGTTATTGTTTTTTTTTTTTTGGTCAAACCAAGTTTGTTGTTACAATTTCATCACTTATGGGTCTAGAGATTCCCACGAATAGTTAAGTATTGAAACTACAGTGGAGAGTTTGAAAAGACCGCGATGAAACAACTATCCAATATAGCTATTGCCGCTTTTACATTAACCTTTGCAATTTTAACGCATGTGGGATTTGACTTGGTCTCACAAATTGGGCGACCACAATGCCAAATGAATGGAGAATGATGGTCATACTACATTTATTTCAAGCCATCCAAGTGTAAATGCATTTGCATTTCATCAGATTTAGGTGATCCTGAAAGCATTGACATAGGTGGATCCAATCAATTTAAGTTTTGTATTTGTAGAATATAATTTGATTTGATTGATCAAGGCCATCTATCTTTGGCGTTTTAGGTGGTGAGGTGTACTTGGTGTCAAGATCAAATAGGAGTGCAATTTTTTCTCATTTGGTGAAGTTTAACAATTCTGTCTTCTTTACTTCGGTTCATAACAATACATCTGGGGCTAAGAATTTAGTGGAGGCCTTGCATTATCGATCGAATTGTCCCAGTTCGAGATGAGATTGCATTTGCCTATGATTGAATGAGATTGGAGCTTGGTGTATAGTTGAAATTGAAAAACAATTAGTTATGATTTAGAAGAAAGAGAAGAAAAGAGAGATAGGGGAATAATGTAATAAGATTTGTATGTTAGGTGTGTACACCTTACCACTTATTTACATTAGTTTTGATGTTCACAATAGGAAAGAACATATTAGGAAGGTAAACAATTGGGAGACTCTAAATAGGAAATCTAACAATTCCAACACATGCCGTCAATCTTGAGCATATAGATAAAAAATGCCTAGCTTAAAATAAAAACTACTAAAGGCGAATCATGCCCATGGTATAGTAAGAGTATCACCAAGTTGGTCATCAATTTTGACTTAAGGAGTGATAATCTCCTTTCTCATGAAGAGATCCTGAATGAAACGACAATCAACTTCGATGTGTTTGGTTCACTCATGAAACACAAGATTATTGGCAAGTAGAAAATGTCATAATGCATCTACATAGAGTACAACATATCAACTCCCATTTTTCAAAGTAGAAAATGAACCCATAAAATCTCACATGCAGTAGAGCCCTGACTCAGTATTCAAGTTCTTTCTTACTGCACCAAGTAACAAGATTATCGCCGCAAATGTACAATAGCCAGAAGTAGAAAATTCAATAACACATAAGGTGGTTGACGGTTGATATAACAATCCTCGACCTAAAGCTCCTTTCAAATATTGAAGAATACAACAAAAAATTTCTCAATGGGGTTTATGAGGAGTATGCATAAACTGACTAACAACACCAACAACATAAGTAATGTCAGAACGTGTCACAGTTAGATAGATAAGTTTTCCAACCAACCGTCAATAATGCCTTGTTTCTTCAAAGACATCTTCCTTGTTAGCATAGTTATCAAATCGTGTATCAGAAGGTGTATTATTTTTTAAAAATAGTGTATTGTATCGTATCGTGTATCGTAAGATACGTGCAATTTTAATTTTTAAATAATTATTAATAAAATATATGTATATACCTTTGTAAAAAAGTCATAAACTCATAATAATATAGTATTTCATTAATATTCCATCAACTATTCAAGTTTTCAACATAGTTCAGTAATATCAAAATGCAAACACCTTTAATTAAAACTTTTAACATCAACTGCTTGAACAACCTTAATATTAATCAGGAATTTGAATTCAATTGAACAACATTAACAACAGACTTTATTTATTTTTTTAAAACTATAATCAATTAAATGACGTTATTTCACTAGCTAGTGATTTAAAAATAAGATTCAGGGTAAAACGATGTCATTTCAACCCAAAAAAAATAAAAAATAAATAAAAAAACAAAATCGTCATGTATCGTACGCATTAGGCGTATTGTATCGTATGGTACGTATTGTATCGTGTATCATATGATACGGTATAAAAAGATACAGAGGTACGATATATATCGTTTTTCATGTGTATCGTGATGTATTGTACGATATGTATCGCGTATCGTACGATACTAATAATTATGTTTGTCAGTATCCAATTTAGCTGTTGAATCTACGGGTGTATCAACTGGGTGTGTACCAGTTTCAGAGAGCAAATCTAACACATACTTCCACGGGGATAAACTAATACCTTCCTCGGATCGGGTTATTTCAATGCCAAGAAAGTATTGAAGGAGGCCTAAGTCTTTAGTGTGGAACTGTCAGCCAAATAGGTTTTAAAAAGAGCAATACTAGCTGAGTCACTATAGCTAAAAATAATATCATTAACGCGGACAACGAGAACAATGACACCTGTGGCAGACTTCCTTGTAAGCATAGAATGATCCAAAGTGGAATGTTGAAAGCCATATTGAAGCATAACATAACCAAACTTATCAAACCAAAGCATGCAGGGATTGTTTTAGGCTATATAATGCAGTTTTTAGCCGACATACCAATTGTTCTTGCCATGGTTGAACTGTATATATCTCTTCTTGTAGATTCCAATGTAAAAAAATTATTTTTGACGTTCATCTAATATAAAGGCCAAGCTAAACTCGCTGCAACAGAAAGTAATGCTCGAATAGAGTAAAGCCGAGTAACAGGAGAAAATGTCTTACAATAGTTCACACCATACGTTTGAGTGTAGTCTTTCGCGACCAGCTGCGCCTTTAAGCGTTCAACAAAACCATCGGGAAGATATTTCACAATATACACCCAACTATAACTAACGTGTTGTTTGCCAGTAGGCAATGGAGTAAGATCCCAATTCTGATTCTCATGACAAGCTTTCATCTCTTCATCTATTTCCATTTCCAATTTTCATCCAGGAGATAATAAGACATGTTTGAAATAGGTAGGAACAGAGATAGAAGATAATGTTGATGAAAAACAACGAAATGATGGGTAAAGTCGATAAAATGAGACAAAATTAAAAAGAGGATGTTGTGTATAGCTACAAGTATTTTTCTGTAATGCAAAAGGAAGATCAGATGATGACACAGGAGTAGATGACTTAGAGGGTTGAACTAATGTTACTTGAATCGTGAGTCAATTTGACTTGTTGTATAGGTATGGGTACACAAAATGACACTGTATGTGGTGCAATAGGGATTGACGTAGCTAGTACGGTATTTTGGGTTATAATTCGTTTTGGAATCCTTTTCTAGATCGCTGTCATTACATTATGAGTGGTGCTATAGGGATAGGCTTAGCTAACACAGTGCGAGAGGATTTTGATCAATTGAACTCTTTTGTAGAAAGGCCTATTATTGCACCAGTGAGGTGGAGTGATGTGATATCTAATGACGGTAATAGAAGAGGTTGAGGCATTTCAAAATTAGTTTTGAATGAGATAGTAGGATATAAAGTTTGCAGTTTAATAGAGAAAATGACCCTCGTTAGAGCATTATGGCAGAACAAAATTCATGTAGCTGATACCAAACAGCTGGTGCAAGGCTTTGTTAGGTGAGTTCAGCATGTAGATTTTTGTAACAGGAGTTTTAAATCAAATTTCTCAGAACTACACCTAAAACATTATTTTTGAAGCATTGCTTATAGTCCACAACTTGTAAAAGACAAATAATTTGATTAGAGTGAATGCTCACAAAGATGAAGAATAAGAGAAGAGAGAGAAGAAAAGAAAAGATAAAAATCATTTGTAGGCTTTTGACTGGTGCTTGTCAATACTGTCGACATGATCCAATCTTTGCATCTTTGGATAGGTCATAATAAAGATTTAGCACCCAAACCTGAAATTTTGTTTTTATAGTCATCTACGGTTATGCTTTGCTATCTGATATGTTCCTTTAGTTCATCTTTTTCCTTTTTCTTGGATGGGAAGATTATGCATTGCTTTGCTTTCAATTAAATAGTGTCTTATCTCACTTTGTTGGTGGCTACTTGAAAAGTACAATTAACATCCCTTGTGTAATTTGTTTGAGTTATTATTTTAAGTACTAGACATAATACCTAAATGCTTCTCTACTATAAATAAGATGGTGTTGGGCAACACAACCTGCACACACATATTATTCCTCTCTGTCTCTCTTTTTCTCCTTTCAATTCCTAGTACAGATGTTACTGTTTAACTGTTAATAAATGAATACACCCTGTGATGTAAAACAAGAAGTCTGGGGGTGCTTGAACGGTAGAAAATGTTGTATGGCCAGTATCTCAGCCATTGTGATAGCAAAATGGGTTACTATACAACAAGCAAGCTTATATCATTTTATTACAGTCTCTCACTGAAAATTAAAAGCTTTTTCTGCTCCTTTTTTTGCCTATGCTGTTATTCATTTGTTGGCCAATATTGCCATTGATGTATACATTCACATATTTTCACCTACCGCAATCGCTTTAACTCGAGCTATCTGTTTATGCTTCTGAAAGTTCTATGATACTTGATTATTATGTTGGGTTCCTTTTTTGGGTGAGTCTAATTTTTTCACTTGGTATTGAACTTGAATCTTCTGGGACTCATCTTTGTCTTTGTCAGTGACCTATGATTTCTCTACTTGGTTTCTGGAAGGAAAAGATCGAGTTGTTAACTTACCTTTTTGTTCATGGATAGGTGGCACGAAATGTGTCTTTTGTAGTGATGGTAAGATGAAGGTTGAAACAGGCTTGGTTGATTGTAAGGTGTGCAAGGGTGCAGGTACTTCTGGATATTCTTTGGACCTTTATGGCAATCATAAGCACCCCATGTTCTTTTCTAAATACAGCTAACCTTCTAATGAGTACATTGGGTAATCAACTTAGGGTTTTCTAAATGTTCCATAGCATTTGAACAATTGCATTGAACCTGATAATTATAATTTCAAATAATTGTTTCCTGTTAAGATTTTTCGATATTTTTATTTATAATGGGGGGTAGTCTAGTCTTTTTGTTGTTGTAGGGTTTTATCCATAGTTGTTAAATTGTATATTGCAAGGCGTATCGTTTTTTAAAAATAGTGTATCGTAAGATATGCGCAATTTTAATTTTTAAATAATTATTAATAAAATATATGTATATACTTTTGTAAAAAAATATAGACTCATAATAACATAACATTTCATTAATATTCCACCAACTAATCAAGTTTCTATCATAGTTTAGTAATATCAAAATACAAAAATCTCTAATTCAAACTTTTAACATCAACTACTTGAACAACCTTAATATTAATTAGGAATTTTGAATTCAATTGAACAACATATTTTATTTATTTATTTATTTTTAAACTATAACCACTGAAATGACGTTGTTTCACTAACTAGTGATTTAAAAATAAGTCATAAGGTAAAACGATGTCATTTCAATCCCAAAAAATAAAAAAACAGAATCATCACGTATCGGGCGTATCGTATCGTGTATCGTACGATACGGTACAAAAATGATACAGATGCACGATATGTATCGTTTTTTGGTATATCGTAACATATCGTACGATACGTATCGCGTATTGTACGATACTAATAACTATGGTTTTATCTATATTGCCTCTTGTACATAGTTTTTATCAATATGGAATATTAAAATGTTGTAGGCAAATATCTTGTCTCTCTTCTTCATCTACATATGTATTTTGTTTCCAAAGTTTGATATAAATTCATGATATCAAAGTCAAACTTTGATTGCTGCTTCTCTTCATCGTGTCTTACCGCCTTTATGAAAGTCAAAACTCTGCATTGTTGCCTGCATGCAATTCTGTTGCTATCCATAATATGCAGTTGATCCACACTCATTGTTTCTACTTTCTAGAGTTAACTACCTATTTGGCCCCTGAACTATATTATTTGTATCAATCAAATCCTTGAATTATGTTTTGTGTCAATTTAGCCTTTGAATTATGCAATCTCGCTCAATGTCGCCCTCCAAATTCGCTGTTAACTTTGACGGAAATCTTCATGTGCACATCAAGTGAGTTAAAGATTTGGTTATAGTTTAGGGGCCACGTGATGTGCACGGGAAGGTTTCCGTCAAAGTTAACGGCGAATTTGGACTGAAGGACCATATTGAGTCAGATTCTATAGTTCTAGGGCTAAATTGACATAAAATATAGTTCAAGCGCTTGATTGACACAAGTGGTATAGTTCAAGGGTTAAATAGGTAGTTAACTCTTGTTTCTATCTTAGTTTATGTTCATCACTGACTACCATCGTTTTGTTGTCGCGTCTTGGCTTCCCGTGATCCATGATCATTGTTGCTACATTCCTCATTGTCATCTTAGATTTCCAAATGGTTCTAATTTGTAGTTCACGAGAATGGGAAGTTTAAGGCTTCAAACCATTTGGTGCTAGGTTTGAACTGATCCTTAGTATTTGTCACCTCTTTTAGGTTGGGACACAAAATCTACTATCAGCATTTTCAGCTATTAGTAGTTTGTGGGAATGTAAAATGGTATCAGGGATGGAAGGTGTTGAGTCAGGTATGACTATATAAAATGTTATCAGGGACATAAGGTGTAGAGTTGGATTCGACTTGGCTGAGTCATATCGGTATCAGTCAATAATTTGAATCATTAGGCCAGATCAAGGATTCCTAGAAATTCCAGATTCAATTCTTTAGTTTTCAAAAACTTTCAGAATCAACCCTCAAGTTTTCCAGAATTTTTTAGTCAGCCTAGAATTTCCAAAAAGGCAGGGTTACTCCCACCCCACAAATACTTGTCCTTACCTCCATTAAACTCCCTCATATGAAACTATAAACTCACATCAGCTTACACCTGCCACATTGTATTCTCACTCTGTTAATGAGTATGCCCACCTCATAAACATTTATTATTTTCACCCTCCTCTACATTTCATTCATTAACTATTCCTATCCTCATATCTTCTCTCCCTTATTTTCTCGCCCTGGAGTGTTTAATAAAGAAAAGTCAATGCATGGTAACACTTTCAGTCCAGCTGAGGGCTTGGTCAACGGAGTTCTTGCTCGACCATAGTTGATCTCAGTATCATTGCCAGATGAATAGAGATTATGATGGAGTGAAAATGTGAAGCTATGTGAGAAACAAGGACAAATTTCTGTGCGCATATCGTTAGGATTTGTTGCAGCTTTGGGTCTTTTCGCAGTAATTTGTAGTATGTTCAGAGCCTAGTTAGCATTCAGTTCTCCTCATTGCAATGAACTCGAGAAAACAGATGTAGAGCTTGACACTGCTCACATTGCTCTTGAGATTGTACAATGAGATGAACCTATCATTTTAGCAGAAGACTTCCTGGTAGGAAAGGGAAGGTAGTTAAGGCAGAGGTATGCGGTGCTTCATATGAAACATGTTGATGTGCCTGGAACTTGGATAAAGTTCAGGATTCTGTCACATGTTGTATTGGCTATTTTAAGTAGAGAATACACTGAAGATATTCTGTTATCGTGTGTTATGTATCATCTCATGAGTAGAGGGCCTAAATACCTAGGTGTCATTTCCCTCTCTCTCTTAGGTGTATGACCTACAATTTTTTGTTTCTTTCATATATCCTCCTTGCTTTTTTGTTATTCCTGCCGTTGAAGCCCCAAAAAGATCAGATTCATCGTCTGTTGTAGGCTTGAAATCTTACTGGACAAGCCTAGAATCCCCCCCGGGGGGGCAGACGGGGCGGGGGGATCTTGCGGGAAATTTTCTTTGCTTTACAGGCTTCTTAAACTGTGATTTTCAGATGTATTAATATATTTCAATTCATTGTTAGATACTTTGTGGATTAGGGTGAAGGGTCCACAAGTCTTATTCGCCTCTAAGATTCATCAACTTTTACGTGGGCATGTCTATACATGCTTACACAACTGGGCACGTTTGTATACAGCTTTACATTCTGTTGCTCGTGTCTAGGATCATGGTCCTGCAACTCAAGAATCTAGCATTACAGAATTTTTTCTGGTTTTGTATTTTCTATTTGAGGGTGACTATGATATCAAAACAAGGCTTGGCAGATAGAAAAACAACCTTGTTTGTACAAGAATCTCATTAATAGACTGCTTTTATGAAAGAGAAAACTAAAATTACAACCAACCAGAACTTAGGTTTCTGTTCTTATACGAAATCGATACATCCCACTGCATCTTTCAGTTTGATGTCACTTTGACCCTAGTGATTAAATGTGCAAATGCTTTCAAGTGATGTGCAGACTTTAGCTTTAATTTTTCTATATGGAATCAACACGTCCCACCACATCATGCAGGTTGATGTCATTTGGTATTGGTAATTAAATGTACAAATGGTCTCAACTGATGTCTAGTCTCATGTTGAATATTGACTTCACTTGGATTTATGATATGGTCCTTGAGCCTCTCCCCGTGCATGAGGTAAGGATGTATTGTAGTGGGAGCCTAGTATACATGGTGCCCTTGAGCCTGATGCTGTAAGTTGGCTTGTATAAGTTATAGTTAGATCAACTCATATGTATATCTTCTTTATTTGTTTGGCAATCTTGTCTCTATGCAGGATTGATACTTTGCAAGAAGTGCGGAGGCTCTGGCTATTCCAGACGCCTATGAACTAATGTTGAAGTTCGTCATTTGCTCTATGTTGATCCATTGTATTTCTCAATCTGTAAGATGATTTCACTGCAGCTGATGCTTTCATCTGAGTAGTTTTTTCAAAAACTTCTTTGATTGATCCATTTTCCACCTTAGTTTCTGATGATGGTTGATGGAAGAGAATATAAAATTGATCTAATCACATCTTTGCTTTTGGGATGATTCCAGTTCTTTAGTTCATCCCAGACTGACTCGATAGGATCCTGTATTGAAAGAAGTTTTTCAATCTGTTTTTTCCTTAACCGAGTTGAAAGGATATGCTAATAGGTTTATATCGTGAAAAAAGAACCGCAAGTATATAATTGAGTTTGAAGAACTGGACAGGCATTTGGACTTGGAACTTAACTAGTTTAACGGTCATTTTTTCCCTGAAGAATCCCATAGAGATTTTCAAGATGTATTGACTTTGTAACTGGCATCTAATCTGTCAAGCATGTTTTGTAGCCTTTAATAAATTTTTTTTACTTTTGAATGATCTGTTCAGATTATTGTCCTCTTCTACAATTTCTTCTCATCAGCTTCTGTCCGATTCCTGCAGTTCTAATTTTGAAATGGGTTGCAGTTGCACATTCTATGCCCGTTTTCTTAAAATTTAAAGAAGTTACCCAATAAAAACTGACTAAGAACAAAGTTTACGGAAGTTCTGAACCTTACAAAAGGAGAAATACATTGGTGATCCGTGAAGTATGTGCACAGTTTTACTTTGATCTTGCAACTTTTGATTTCAATACTAGTCCCTAAGTTTTCAGTTATTCAATAGATTTGCTATGTTATATGAGATTTAGAGAATGCAAGTCTCTCTTGGTCAGGAATTACATGTGATGGTAAGAACAACCAGCACCATGGCGGGTTTTGGACCTGGCAGAAATTACTCAGCTCATTCCAAACCAGTCAGGTTTCCATTTGCAATGCCATATGTCAAGGTGGCCAGATTTCAACAGCTTCCATGAGCACTATTTTTTTCTGTGAGAGCAGAGTTTATTTTATTTAATTTTTTTAAAAAAAAGTTTACTATATTTAATGATTATGCTATCTGAGGTTGTTTTGGCCTTAATTTTCGCAACATATTGATTTAGGTTGGTTTGAAAGGAATGTCAATGCAGAATCCTTTTCAGGACAGTTATGATAAATTTTCATGCATGACCTTGCTAAGTTATTTTTTACTTGATAGTTTTTAGTCATTTTCATTGAACTGATTAGGAGAGGCATTTGTGGATGTCCCTTGAGAATTGAAAGGCTCTGTTGTGGGTTATGTAGAACTTGAGTTTTTTAGTGGGGATACAATTGCATTCTTTCAGTTGATCATCATGAAAAATGGCAGGAACTATAATTAAAATAAGTAAATTGACAGTGATGTCCTAAAGAAGCAAAAGTCATTAGCTATTAAGGGGCAAAGTAAAACTCTTGACTGTTTATGCTGATTCCCGGCGGTAGAATTTGTTATGTACCATAGTTGATTGCTATTAAATTGGGCACAGCCTGCTGAATAGATGAATTTGCTTTTGCTTGCACAACGGATATGTCTCTTCTACACGTAGGAGCCTCGTGCAATGGGTATGACCTTTTCACGATGAATCTGTATATTCATGTTCGATCCATTAAGTTGATTGAGTCATTCCTCATCGAGTTGGGCGTACCCACATTGATGATTCTAATGCCTTTTCCTGAAGGACATCGATCTTCCTAGTTTCTTTTCTGGGGTTGAGGTGCCCTTTCTGAAAAAAATGACTTACCTTTCATCTGTGTTTTGTGTGAAAGATGCACTACCCAAAAGTTTTCTTTTTACAAATTTTGTCCTGGGTCCTGGCCTCCTTATCTAATTTCCCAACACCTTAACAGAAAAAAAAAAAAAAAAAAAAAAAAAGAAGAAAAAGGGAAGAAAATGAACTTTTGAAATGCACCCAGTCACAATTCTTATCAACCTTTCTTAGTGTGATCTAATCCTTACACTGAAACAATTTCTCAAAAACTAAACTGTAAATATATATCTTCTAAAGTTGGATCTCATATTTTTCACTTGTAATAAATAATTCTTCATTTTTTTTTAAAAAAAATAATAGGTTAAAATTAAATTCAAATTTAGTAATAAAAAAAAGAGGGAAAAATTATTATTTAATATAGTAATATTAATTGTTTGGACATTTGAATTTTATGTTATATCATGCTTTTATTCACAAAATATTTTTTTCAAAACGATCTTATCGTCCATATTACACTTTTTTTGGTTATAAGATGTTTGGATTTGTGTCGATTATTCTCTTGAGTTCAATGGGTGGCAGCTGTAATTTGAGTTGATTTAGAATATGTCCTTGAAGAGGTAAAAATGACTTGGCAGCTGTGATTTGAGTAAATTTAGAGTATATCCTTGAAGAGGTAAAAATAACTTGCCGGAGTGTGAAAAAGTATTGAATTTGAAACTTAGGCACACCTACATAATCGACTAGTGTGAATGTGTGTCATGACTATGTGACAAACAGACCTCGCCACTTAAGCAAAGCAGCTGAAACACATCATCCTATCAACCATCTTTAAATACAAAACAAAACACAACCCGCCATATCATTAACATAGACACTACAACTACCCCCACTAGCCACCTCTCTTTAACTCTTTCCATGTTTTTAGCTCTNTTTTGTAAAAAAATATAGACTCATAATAACATAACATTTCATTAATATTCCACCAACTAATCAAGTTTCTATCATAGTTTAGTAATATCAAAATACAAAAATCTCTAATTCAAACTTTTAACATCAACTACTTGAACAACCTTAATATTAATTAGGAATTTTGAATTCAATTGAACAACATATTTTATTTATTTATTTATTTTTAAACTATAACCACTGAAATGACGTTGTTTCACTAACTAGTGATTTAAAAATAAGTCATAAGGTAAAACGATGTCATTTCAATCCCAAAAAATAAAAAAACAGAATCATCACGTATCGGGCGTATCGTATCGTGTATCGTACGATACGGTACAAAAATGATACAGATGCACGATATGTATCGTTTTTTGGTATATCGTAACATATCGTACGATACGTATCGCGTATTGTACGATACTAATAACTATGGTTTTATCTATATTGCCTCTTGTACATAGTTTTTATCAATATGGAATATTAAAATGTTGTAGGCAAATATCTTGTCTCTCTTCTTCATCTACATATGTATTTTGTTTCCAAAGTTTGATATAAATTCATGATATCAAAGTCAAACTTTGATTGCTGCTTCTCTTCATCGTGTCTTACCGCCTTTATGAAAGTCAAAACTCTGCATTGTTGCCTGCATGCAATTCTGTTGCTATCCATAATATGCAGTTGATCCACACTCATTGTTTCTACTTTCTAGAGTTAACTACCTATTTGGCCCCTGAACTATATTATTTGTATCAATCAAATCCTTGAATTATGTTTTGTGTCAATTTAGCCTTTGAATTATGCAATCTCGCTCAATGTCGCCCTCCAAATTCGCTGTTAACTTTGACGGAAATCTTCATGTGCACATCAAGTGAGTTAAAGATTTGGTTATAGTTTAGGGGCCACGTGATGTGCACGGGAAGGTTTCCGTCAAAGTTAACGGCGAATTTGGACTGAAGGACCATATTGAGTCAGATTCTATAGTTCTAGGGCTAAATTGACATAAAATATAGTTCAAGCGCTTGATTGACACAAGTGGTATAGTTCAAGGGTTAAATAGGTAGTTAACTCTTGTTTCTATCTTAGTTTATGTTCATCACTGACTACCATCGTTTTGTTGTCGCGTCTTGGCTTCCCGTGATCCATGATCATTGTTGCTACATTCCTCATTGTCATCTTAGATTTCCAAATGGTTCTAATTTGTAGTTCACGAGAATGGGAAGTTTAAGGCTTCAAACCATTTGGTGCTAGGTTTGAACTGATCCTTAGTATTTGTCACCTCTTTTAGGTTGGGACACAAAATCTACTATCAGCATTTTCAGCTATTAGTAGTTTGTGGGAATGTAAAATGGTATCAGGGATGGAAGGTGTTGAGTCAGGTATGACTATATAAAATGTTATCAGGGACATAAGGTGTAGAGTTGGATTCGACTTGGCTGAGTCATATCGGTATCAGTCAATAATTTGAATCATTAGGCCAGATCAAGGATTCCTAGAAATTCCAGATTCAATTCTTTAGTTTTCAAAAACTTTCAGAATCAACCCTCAAGTTTTCCAGAATTTTTTAGTCAGCCTAGAATTTCCAAAAAGGCAGGGTTACTCCCACCCCACAAATACTTGTCCTTACCTCCATTAAACTCCCTCATATGAAACTATAAACTCACATCAGCTTACACCTGCCACATTGTATTCTCACTCTGTTAATGAGTATGCCCACCTCATAAACATTTATTATTTTCACCCTCCTCTACATTTCATTCATTAACTATTCCTATCCTCATATCTTCTCTCCCTTATTTTCTCGCCCTGGAGTGTTTAATAAAGAAAAGTCAATGCATGGTAACACTTTCAGTCCAGCTGAGGGCTTGGTCAACGGAGTTCTTGCTCGACCATAGTTGATCTCAGTATCATTGCCAGATGAATAGAGATTATGATGGAGTGAAAATGTGAAGCTATGTGAGAAACAAGGACAAATTTCTGTGCGCATATCGTTAGGATTTGTTGCAGCTTTGGGTCTTTTCGCAGTAATTTGTAGTATGTTCAGAGCCTAGTTAGCATTCAGTTCTCCTCATTGCAATGAACTCGAGAAAACAGATGTAGAGCTTGACACTGCTCACATTGCTCTTGAGATTGTACAATGAGATGAACCTATCATTTTAGCAGAAGACTTCCTGGTAGGAAAGGGAAGGTAGTTAAGGCAGAGGTATGCGGTGCTTCATATGAAACATGTTGATGTGCCTGGAACTTGGATAAAGTTCAGGATTCTGTCACATGTTGTATTGGCTATTTTAAGTAGAGAATACACTGAAGATATTCTGTTATCGTGTGTTATGTATCATCTCATGAGTAGAGGGCCTAAATACCTAGGTGTCATTTCCCTCTCTCTCTTAGGTGTATGACCTACAATTTTTTGTTTCTTTCATATATCCTCCTTGCTTTTTTGTTATTCCTGCCGTTGAAGCCCCAAAAAGATCAGATTCATCGTCTGTTGTAGGCTTGAAATCTTACTGGACAAGCCTAGAATCCCCCCCGGGGGGGCAGACGGGGCGGGGGGATCTTGCGGGAAATTTTCTTTGCTTTACAGGCTTCTTAAACTGTGATTTTCAGATGTATTAATATATTTCAATTCATTGTTAGATACTTTGTGGATTAGGGTGAAGGGTCCACAAGTCTTATTCGCCTCTAAGATTCATCAACTTTTACGTGGGCATGTCTATACATGCTTACACAACTGGGCACGTTTGTATACAGCTTTACATTCTGTTGCTCGTGTCTAGGATCATGGTCCTGCAACTCAAGAATCTAGCATTACAGAATTTTTTCTGGTTTTGTATTTTCTATTTGAGGGTGACTATGATATCAAAACAAGGCTTGGCAGATAGAAAAACAACCTTGTTTGTACAAGAATCTCATTAATAGACTGCTTTTATGAAAGAGAAAACTAAAATTACAACCAACCAGAACTTAGGTTTCTGTTCTTATACGAAATCGATACATCCCACTGCATCTTTCAGTTTGATGTCACTTTGACCCTAGTGATTAAATGTGCAAATGCTTTCAAGTGATGTGCAGACTTTAGCTTTAATTTTTCTATATGGAATCAACACGTCCCACCACATCATGCAGGTTGATGTCATTTGGTATTGGTAATTAAATGTACAAATGGTCTCAACTGATGTCTAGTCTCATGTTGAATATTGACTTCACTTGGATTTATGATATGGTCCTTGAGCCTCTCCCCGTGCATGAGGTAAGGATGTATTGTAGTGGGAGCCTAGTATACATGGTGCCCTTGAGCCTGATGCTGTAAGTTGGCTTGTATAAGTTATAGTTAGATCAACTCATATGTATATCTTCTTTATTTGTTTGGCAATCTTGTCTCTATGCAGGATTGATACTTTGCAAGAAGTGCGGAGGCTCTGGCTATTCCAGACGCCTATGAACTAATGTTGAAGTTCGTCATTTGCTCTATGTTGATCCATTGTATTTCTCAATCTGTAAGATGATTTCACTGCAGCTGATGCTTTCATCTGAGTAGTTTTTTCAAAAACTTCTTTGATTGATCCATTTTCCACCTTAGTTTCTGATGATGGTTGATGGAAGAGAATATAAAATTGATCTAATCACATCTTTGCTTTTGGGATGATTCCAGTTCTTTAGTTCATCCCAGACTGACTCGATAGGATCCTGTATTGAAAGAAGTTTTTCAATCTGTTTTTTCCTTAACCGAGTTGAAAGGATATGCTAATAGGTTTATATCGTGAAAAAAGAACCGCAAGTATATAATTGAGTTTGAAGAACTGGACAGGCATTTGGACTTGGAACTTAACTAGTTTAACGGTCATTTTTTCCCTGAAGAATCCCATAGAGATTTTCAAGATGTATTGACTTTGTAACTGGCATCTAATCTGTCAAGCATGTTTTGTAGCCTTTAATAAATTTTTTTTACTTTTGAATGATCTGTTCAGATTATTGTCCTCTTCTACAATTTCTTCTCATCAGCTTCTGTCCGATTCCTGCAGTTCTAATTTTGAAATGGGTTGCAGTTGCACATTCTATGCCCGTTTTCTTAAAATTTAAAGAAGTTACCCAATAAAAACTGACTAAGAACAAAGTTTACGGAAGTTCTGAACCTTACAAAAGGAGAAATACATTGGTGATCCGTGAAGTATGTGCACAGTTTTACTTTGATCTTGCAACTTTTGATTTCAATACT
The DNA here is from genome assembly GCA_963454935.2 of Ilex paraguariensis. NCBI lineage: Eukaryota > Viridiplantae > Streptophyta > Magnoliopsida > Aquifoliales > Aquifoliaceae > Ilex > Ilex paraguariensis. Next base: position 206,770 of record CAUOFW020009057.1, read on the forward strand.
AGTCCCTAAGTTTTCAGTTATTCAATAGATTTGCTATGTTATATGAGATTTAGAGAATGCAAGTCTCTCTTGGTCAGGAATTACATGTGATGGTAAGAACAACCAGCACCATGGCGGGTTTTGGACCTGGCAGAAATTACTCAGCTCATTCCAAACCAGTCAGGTTTCCATTTGCAATGCCATATGTCAAGGTGGCCAGATTTCAACAGCTTCCATGAGCACTATTTTTTTCTGTGAGAGCAGAGTTTATTTTATTTAATTTTTTTAAAAAAAAGTTTACTATATTTAATGATTATGCTATCTGAGGTTGTTTTGGCCTTAATTTTCGCAACATATTGATTTAGGTTGGTTTGAAAGGAATGTCAATGCAGAATCCTTTTCAGGACAGTTATGATAAATTTTCATGCATGACCTTGCTAAGTTATTTTTTACTTGATAGTTTTTAGTCATTTTCATTGAACTGATTAGGAGAGGCATTTGTGGATGTCCCTTGAGAATTGAAAGGCTCTGTTGTGGGTTATGTAGAACTTGAGTTTTTTAGTGGGGATACAATTGCATTCTTTCAGTTGATCATCATGAAAAATGGCAGGAACTATAATTAAAATAAGTAAATTGACAGTGATGTCCTAAAGAAGCAAAAGTCATTAGCTATTAAGGGGCAAAGTAAAACTCTTGACTGTTTATGCTGATTCCCGGCGGTAGAATTTGTTATGTACCATAGTTGATTGCTATTAAATTGGGCACAGCCTGCTGAATAGATGAATTTGCTTTTGCTTGCACAACGGATATGTCTCTTCTACACGTAGGAGCCTCGTGCAATGGGTATGACCTTTTCACGATGAATCTGTATATTCATGTTCGATCCATTAAGTTGATTGAGTCATTCCTCATCGAGTTGGGCGTACCCACATTGATGATTCTAATGCCTTTTCCTGAAGGACATCTATCTTCCTAGTTTCTTTTCTGGGGTTGAGGTGCCCTTTCTGAAAAAAATGACTTACCTTTCATCTGTGTTTTGTGTGAAAGATGCACTACCCAAAAGTTTTCTTTTTACAAATTTTGTCCTGGGTCCTGGCCTCCTTATCTAATTTCCCAACACCTTAACAGAAAAAAAAAAAAAAA
>CAUOFW020009057.1:207979-283176 GCA_963454935.2 Ilex paraguariensis
TGAAGTTCGTCATTTGCTCTATGTTGATCCATTGTATTTCTCAATCTGTAAGATGATTTCACTGCAGCTGATGCTTTCATCTGAGTAGTTTTTTCAAAAACTTCTTTGATTGATCCATTTTCCACCTTAGTTTCTGATGATGGTTGATGGAAGAGAATATAAAATTGATCTAATCACATCTTTGCTTTTGGGATGATTCCAGTTCTTTAGTTCATCCCAGACTGACTCGATAGGATCCTGTATTGAAAGAAGTTTTTCAATCTGTTTTTTCCTTAACCGAGTTGAAAGGATATGCTAATAGGTTTATATCGTGAAAAAAGAACCGCAAGTATATAATTGAGTTTGAAGAACTGGACAGGCATTTGGACTTGGAACTTAACTAGTTTAACGGTCATTTTTTCCCTGAAGAATCCCATAGAGATTTTCAAGATGTATTGACTTTGTAACTGGCATCTAATCTGTCAAGCATGTTTTGTAGCCTTTAATAAATTTTTTTTACTTTTGAATGATCTGTTCAGATTATTGTCCTCTTCTACAATTTCTTCTCATCAGCTTCTGTCCGATTCCTGCAGTTCTAATTTTGAAATGGGTTGCAGTTGCACATTCTATGCCCGTTTTCTTAAAATTTAAAGAAGTTACCCAATAAAAACTGACTAAGAACAAAGTTTACGGAAGTTCTGAACCTTACAAAAGGAGAAATACATTGGTGATCCGTGAAGTATGTGCACAGTTTTACTTTGATCTTGCAACTTTTGATTTCAATACTAGTCCCTAAGTTTTCAGTTATTCAATAGATTTGCTATGTTATATGAGATTTAGAGAATGCAAGTCTCTCTTGGTCAGGAATTACATGTGATGGTAAGAACAACCAGCACCATGGCGGGTTTTGGACCTGGCAGAAATTACTCAGCTCATTCCAAACCAGTCAGGTTTCCATTTGCAATGCCATATGTCAAGGTGGCCAGATTTCAACAGCTTCCATGAGCACTATTTTTTTCTGTGAGAGCAGAGTTTATTTTATTTAATTTTTTTAAAAAAAAGTTTACTATATTTAATGATTATGCTATCTGAGGTTGTTTTGGCCTTAATTTTCGCAACATATTGATTTAGGTTGGTTTGAAAGGAATGTCAATGCAGAATCCTTTTCAGGACAGTTATGATAAATTTTCATGCATGACCTTGCTAAGTTATTTTTTACTTGATAGTTTTTAGTCATTTTCATTGAACTGATTAGGAGAGGCATTTGTGGATGTCCCTTGAGAATTGAAAGGCTCTGTTGTGGGTTATGTAGAACTTGAGTTTTTTAGTGGGGATACAATTGCATTCTTTCAGTTGATCATCATGAAAAATGGCAGGAACTATAATTAAAATAAGTAAATTGACAGTGATGTCCTAAAGAAGCAAAAGTCATTAGCTATTAAGGGGCAAAGTAAAACTCTTGACTGTTTATGCTGATTCCCGGCGGTAGAATTTGTTATGTACCATAGTTGATTGCTATTAAATTGGGCACAGCCTGCTGAATAGATGAATTTGCTTTTGCTTGCACAACGGATATGTCTCTTCTACACGTAGGAGCCTCGTGCAATGGGTATGACCTTTTCACGATGAATCTGTATATTCATGTTCGATCCATTAAGTTGATTGAGTCATTCCTCATCGAGTTGGGCGTACCCACATTGATGATTCTAATGCCTTTTCCTGAAGGACATCGATCTTCCTAGTTTCTTTTCTGGGGTTGAGGTGCCCTTTCTGAAAAAAATGACTTACCTTTCATCTGTGTTTTGTGTGAAAGATGCACTACCCAAAAGTTTTCTTTTTACAAATTTTGTCCTGGGTCCTGGCCTCCTTATCTAATTTCCCAACACCTTAACAGAAAAAAAAAAAAAAAAAAAAAAAAAGAAGAAAAAGGGAAGAAAATGAACTTTTGAAATGCACCCAGTCACAATTCTTATCAACCTTTCTTAGTGTGATCTAATCCTTACACTGAAACAATTTCTCAAAAACTAAACTGTAAATATATATCTTCTAAAGTTGGATCTCATATTTTTCACTTGTAATAAATAATTCTTCATTTTTTTTTAAAAAAAATAATAGGTTAAAATTAAATTCAAATTTAGTAATAAAAAAAAGAGGGAAAAATTATTATTTAATATAGTAATATTAATTGTTTGGACATTTGAATTTTATGTTATATCATGCTTTTATTCACAAAATATTTTTTTCAAAACGATCTTATCGTCCATATTACACTTTTTTTGGTTATAAGATGTTTGGATTTGTGTCGATTATTCTCTTGAGTTCAATGGGTGGCAGCTGTAATTTGAGTTGATTTAGAATATGTCCTTGAAGAGGTAAAAATGACTTGGCAGCTGTGATTTGAGTAAATTTAGAGTATATCCTTGAAGAGGTAAAAATAACTTGCCGGAGTGTGAAAAAGTATTGAATTTGAAACTTAGGCACACCTACATAATCGACTAGTGTGAATGTGTGTCATGACTATGTGACAAACAGACCTCGCCACTTAAGCAAAGCAGCTGAAACACATCATCCTATCAACCATCTTTAAATACAAAACAAAACACAACCCGCCATATCATTAACATAGACACTACAACTACCCCCACTAGCCACCTCTCTTTAACTCTTTCCATGTTTTTAGCTCTGTTTTCTCTTTCATTCTTCCTTTAATCTCCATTAACACACACGCGCGCGCGCACACACAGATGTCTAATACAACTGCTTCAATCACCCCTCCACATGAGGTAGATGAATGCAGAGGAGTCCTCAGAGTTTACAGCGATGGCTCCATCGTCCGGTCCAACAAACCAAGCTTTGATGCCCCGGTCCATGACGACGGCTCTGTGCTTTGGAAAGATGCCCTCTTCGACGCCACACATAACCTTCAGCTCCGGCTGTACAAGCCAGCTTCATCNATTTTATTTATTTATTTATTTTTAAACTATAACCACTGAAATGACGTTGTTTCACTAACTAGTGATTTAAAAATAAGTCATAAGGTAAAACGATGTCATTTCAATCCCAAAAAATAAAAAAACAGAATCATCACGTATCGGGCGTATCGTATCGTGTATCGTACGATACGGTACAAAAATGATACAGATGCACGATATGTATCGTTTTTTGGTATATCGTAACATATCGTACGATACGTATCGCGTATTGTACGATACTAATAACTATGGTTTTATCTATATTGCCTCTTGTACATAGTTTTTATCAATATGGAATATTAAAATGTTGTAGGCAAATATCTTGTCTCTCTTCTTCATCTACATATGTATTTTGTTTCCAAAGTTTGATATAAATTCATGATATCAAAGTCAAACTTTGATTGCTGCTTCTCTTCATCGTGTCTTACCGCCTTTATGAAAGTCAAAACTCTGCATTGTTGCCTGCATGCAATTCTGTTGCTATCCATAATATGCAGTTGATCCACACTCATTGTTTCTACTTTCTAGAGTTAACTACCTATTTGGCCCCTGAACTATATTATTTGTATCAATCAAATCCTTGAATTATGTTTTGTGTCAATTTAGCCTTTGAATTATGCAATCTCGCTCAATGTCGCCCTCCAAATTCGCTGTTAACTTTGACGGAAATCTTCATGTGCACATCAAGTGAGTTAAAGATTTGGTTATAGTTTAGGGGCCACGTGATGTGCACGGGAAGGTTTCCGTCAAAGTTAACGGCGAATTTGGACTGAAGGACCATATTGAGTCAGATTCTATAGTTCTAGGGCTAAATTGACATAAAATATAGTTCAAGCGCTTGATTGACACAAGTGGTATAGTTCAAGGGTTAAATAGGTAGTTAACTCTTGTTTCTATCTTAGTTTATGTTCATCACTGACTACCATCGTTTTGTTGTCGCGTCTTGGCTTCCCGTGATCCATGATCATTGTTGCTACATTCCTCATTGTCATCTTAGATTTCCAAATGGTTCTAATTTGTAGTTCACGAGAATGGGAAGTTTAAGGCTTCAAACCATTTGGTGCTAGGTTTGAACTGATCCTTAGTATTTGTCACCTCTTTTAGGTTGGGACACAAAATCTACTATCAGCATTTTCAGCTATTAGTAGTTTGTGGGAATGTAAAATGGTATCAGGGATGGAAGGTGTTGAGTCAGGTATGACTATATAAAATGTTATCAGGGACATAAGGTGTAGAGTTGGATTCGACTTGGCTGAGTCATATCGGTATCAGTCAATAATTTGAATCATTAGGCCAGATCAAGGATTCCTAGAAATTCCAGATTCAATTCTTTAGTTTTCAAAAACTTTCAGAATCAACCCTCAAGTTTTCCAGAATTTTTTAGTCAGCCTAGAATTTCCAAAAAGGCAGGGTTACTCCCACCCCACAAATACTTGTCCTTACCTCCATTAAACTCCCTCATATGAAACTATAAACTCACATCAGCTTACACCTGCCACATTGTATTCTCACTCTGTTAATGAGTATGCCCACCTCATAAACATTTATTATTTTCACCCTCCTCTACATTTCATTCATTAACTATTCCTATCCTCATATCTTCTCTCCCTTATTTTCTCGCCCTGGAGTGTTTAATAAAGAAAAGTCAATGCATGGTAACACTTTCAGTCCAGCTGAGGGCTTGGTCAACGGAGTTCTTGCTCGACCATAGTTGATCTCAGTATCATTGCCAGATGAATAGAGATTATGATGGAGTGAAAATGTGAAGCTATGTGAGAAACAAGGACAAATTTCTGTGCGCATATCGTTAGGATTTGTTGCAGCTTTGGGTCTTTTCGCAGTAATTTGTAGTATGTTCAGAGCCTAGTTAGCATTCAGTTCTCCTCATTGCAATGAACTCGAGAAAACAGATGTAGAGCTTGACACTGCTCACATTGCTCTTGAGATTGTACAATGAGATGAACCTATCATTTTAGCAGAAGACTTCCTGGTAGGAAAGGGAAGGTAGTTAAGGCAGAGGTATGCGGTGCTTCATATGAAACATGTTGATGTGCCTGGAACTTGGATAAAGTTCAGGATTCTGTCACATGTTGTATTGGCTATTTTAAGTAGAGAATACACTGAAGATATTCTGTTATCGTGTGTTATGTATCATCTCATGAGTAGAGGGCCTAAATACCTAGGTGTCATTTCCCTCTCTCTCTTAGGTGTATGACCTACAATTTTTTGTTTCTTTCATATATCCTCCTTGCTTTTTTGTTATTCCTGCCGTTGAAGCCCCAAAAAGATCAGATTCATCGTCTGTTGTAGGCTTGAAATCTTACTGGACAAGCCTAGAATCCCCCCCGGGGGGGCAGACGGGGCGGGGGGATCTTGCGGGAAATTTTCTTTGCTTTACAGGCTTCTTAAACTGTGATTTTCAGATGTATTAATATATTTCAATTCATTGTTAGATACTTTGTGGATTAGGGTGAAGGGTCCACAAGTCTTATTCGCCTCTAAGATTCATCAACTTTTACGTGGGCATGTCTATACATGCTTACACAACTGGGCACGTTTGTATACAGCTTTACATTCTGTTGCTCGTGTCTAGGATCATGGTCCTGCAACTCAAGAATCTAGCATTACAGAATTTTTTCTGGTTTTGTATTTTCTATTTGAGGGTGACTATGATATCAAAACAAGGCTTGGCAGATAGAAAAACAACCTTGTTTGTACAAGAATCTCATTAATAGACTGCTTTTATGAAAGAGAAAACTAAAATTACAACCAACCAGAACTTAGGTTTCTGTTCTTATACGAAATCGATACATCCCACTGCATCTTTCAGTTTGATGTCACTTTGACCCTAGTGATTAAATGTGCAAATGCTTTCAAGTGATGTGCAGACTTTAGCTTTAATTTTTCTATATGGAATCAACACGTCCCACCACATCATGCAGGTTGATGTCATTTGGTATTGGTAATTAAATGTACAAATGGTCTCAACTGATGTCTAGTCTCATGTTGAATATTGACTTCACTTGGATTTATGATATGGTCCTTGAGCCTCTCCCCGTGCATGAGGTAAGGATGTATTGTAGTGGGAGCCTAGTATACATGGTGCCCTTGAGCCTGATGCTGTAAGTTGGCTTGTATAAGTTATAGTTAGATCAACTCATATGTATATCTTCTTTATTTGTTTGGCAATCTTGTCTCTATGCAGGATTGATACTTTGCAAGAAGTGCGGAGGCTCTGGCTATTCCAGACGCCTATGAACTAATGTTGAAGTTCGTCATTTGCTCTATGTTGATCCATTGTATTTCTCAATCTGTAAGATGATTTCACTGCAGCTGATGCTTTCATCTGAGTAGTTTTTTCAAAAACTTCTTTGATTGATCCATTTTCCACCTTAGTTTCTGATGATGGTTGATGGAAGAGAATATAAAATTGATCTAATCACATCTTTGCTTTTGGGATGATTCCAGTTCTTTAGTTCATCCCAGACTGACTCGATAGGATCCTGTATTGAAAGAAGTTTTTCAATCTGTTTTTTCCTTAACCGAGTTGAAAGGATATGCTAATAGGTTTATATCGTGAAAAAAGAACCGCAAGTATATAATTGAGTTTGAAGAACTGGACAGGCATTTGGACTTGGAACTTAACTAGTTTAACGGTCATTTTTTCCCTGAAGAATCCCATAGAGATTTTCAAGATGTATTGACTTTGTAACTGGCATCTAATCTGTCAAGCATGTTTTGTAGCCTTTAATAAATTTTTTTTACTTTTGAATGATCTGTTCAGATTATTGTCCTCTTCTACAATTTCTTCTCATCAGCTTCTGTCCGATTCCTGCAGTTCTAATTTTGAAATGGGTTGCAGTTGCACATTCTATGCCCGTTTTCTTAAAATTTAAAGAAGTTACCCAATAAAAACTGACTAAGAACAAAGTTTACGGAAGTTCTGAACCTTACAAAAGGAGAAATACATTGGTGATCCGTGAAGTATGTGCACAGTTTTACTTTGATCTTGCAACTTTTGATTTCAATACTAGTCCCTAAGTTTTCAGTTATTCAATAGATTTGCTATGTTATATGAGATTTAGAGAATGCAAGTCTCTCTTGGTCAGGAATTACATGTGATGGTAAGAACAACCAGCACCATGGCGGGTTTTGGACCTGGCAGAAATTACTCAGCTCATTCCAAACCAGTCAGGTTTCCATTTGCAATGCCATATGTCAAGGTGGCCAGATTTCAACAGCTTCCATGAGCACTATTTTTTTCTGTGAGAGCAGAGTTTATTTTATTTAATTTTTTTAAAAAAAAGTTTACTATATTTAATGATTATGCTATCTGAGGTTGTTTTGGCCTTAATTTTCGCAACATATTGATTTAGGTTGGTTTGAAAGGAATGTCAATGCAGAATCCTTTTCAGGACAGTTATGATAAATTTTCATGCATGACCTTGCTAAGTTATTTTTTACTTGATAGTTTTTAGTCATTTTCATTGAACTGATTAGGAGAGGCATTTGTGGATGTCCCTTGAGAATTGAAAGGCTCTGTTGTGGGTTATGTAGAACTTGAGTTTTTTAGTGGGGATACAATTGCATTCTTTCAGTTGATCATCATGAAAAATGGCAGGAACTATAATTAAAATAAGTAAATTGACAGTGATGTCCTAAAGAAGCAAAAGTCATTAGCTATTAAGGGGCAAAGTAAAACTCTTGACTGTTTATGCTGATTCCCGGCGGTAGAATTTGTTATGTACCATAGTTGATTGCTATTAAATTGGGCACAGCCTGCTGAATAGATGAATTTGCTTTTGCTTGCACAACGGATATGTCTCTTATACACGTAGGAGCCTCGTGCAATGGGTATGACCTTTTCACGATGAATCTGTATATTCATGTTCGATCCATTAAGTTGATTGAGTCATTCCTCATCGAGTTGGGCGTACCCACATTGATGATTCTAATGCCTTTTCCTGAAGGACATCTATCTTCCTAGTTTCTTTTCTGGGGTTGAGGTGCCCTTTCTGAAAAAAATGACTTACCTTTCATCTGTGTTTTGTGTGAAAGATGCACTACCCAAAAGTTTTCTTTTTACAAATTTTGTCCTGGGTCCTGGCCTCCTTATCTAATTTCCCAACACCTTAACAGAAAAAAAAAAAAAAAGAAGAAGAAGAAGAAAGGGGAGAAAATGAACTTTTGAAATGCACCCAGTCACAATTCTTATCAACCTTTTTTAGTGTGATCTAATCCTTACACTGAAACAATTTCTCAAAAACTAAACTGTAAATATATATCTTCTAAAGTTGGATCTCATATTTTTCACTTGTAATAAATAATTCTTCATTTTTTTTAAAAAAAATAATAGGTTAAAATTAAATTCAAATTTAGTAATAAAAAAAAGAGGGAAAAATTATTATTTAATATAGTAATATTAATTGTTTGGACATTTGAATTTTATGTTATATCATGCTTTTATTCACAAAATATTTTTTTCAAAACGATCTTATCGTCCATATTACACTTTTTTTGGTTATAAGATGTTTGGATTTGTGTCGATTATTCTCTTGAGTTCAATGGGTGGCAGCTGTAATTTGAGTTGATTTAGAATATGTCCTTGAAGAGGTAAAAATGACTTGGCAGCTGTGATTTGAGTAAATTTAGAGTATATCCTTGAAGAGGTAAAAATAACTTGCCGGAGTGTGAAAAAGTATTGAATTTGAAACTTAGGCACACCTACATAATCGACTAGTGTGAATGTGTGTCATGACTATGTGACAAACAGACCTCGCCACTTAAGCAAAGCAGCTGAAACACATCATCCTATCAACCATCTTTAAATACAAAACAAAACACAACCCGCCATATCATTAACATAGACACTACAACTACCCCCACTAGCCACCTCTCTTTAACTCTTTCCATGTTTTTAGCTCTGTTTTCTCTTTCATTCTTCCTTTAATCTCCATTAACACACACGCGCGCGCGCACACACAGATGTCTAATACAACTGCTTCAATCACCCCTCCACATGAGGTAGATGAATGCAGAGGAGTCCTCAGAGTTTACAGCGATGGCTCCATCGTCCGGTCCAACAAACCAAGCTTTGATGCCCCGGTCCATGACGACGGCTCTGTGCTTTGGAAAGATGCCCTCTTCGACGCCACACATAACCTTCAGCTCCGGCTGTACAAGCCAGCTTCATCCACTCCCTCCAAGCTACCAATCTTCTACTACATCCACGGGGGTGGCTTTTGCATTGGATCACGTGCATGGCCCAACTGCCAAAACTACTGTTTCAAGCTCGCTGCCGAGCTTCAAGCCGTGGTCGTCTCACCCGACTACCAGCTGGCTCCGGAGAACAGGCTCCCGGCAGCCATTGAGGATGGTTTCATGGCTGTCAAGTGGATACAAGCTCAAGCTGTGTCGGATGAGCCAGATGCTTGGCTTACTGACGACGCTGATTTTGATCAAGTGTTCATATCAGGTGACTCGGCTGGTGGCAACATTGCTCATAACCTAGCGGTTCGGCTGGGAGCCGGGTCAACTGAGTTGGCTCCGATTCGGGTTAGGGGTTATGTCCTCTTGGCACCCTTTTTTGGTGGGACTGTTCTGACTAGGTCTGAGGCTGAGGGACCAAAAGAAGCATTCTTAAATTGGGAGCTTATTGACAGGTTTGTGCTTAAATCCTACAGCTCTGTGTGTGATACCTTGTTATGAGATAGCTCAAGTGATAATAGAAACGAGTTGTAAATTCAAACGTCTTGACTTTAAATCTTGACAACTCTTTAGTGTCAGACTATAAAAGATTTATTTTTCATGAATACCCTATTTCCGGCGTGAATGAACAGTCTTTAATCGGACTGGAGAGGGAATTAATCGAAGTGTGCGTAAATTGATCCGGACACCCTTTACCGCAGAAAATCGGATTCATCAAGGGTGTCCGGGCGTGAAGTGTCAATAGATGTGCATCCACGCCATTCATATCACCTGATGGAGCCACAAGTTTTATATATTTGATGAAACAACGTTATATTGACCCACTAGGTCCCACTACACATCCACTGGTTATGGTTGCACCTCATCATTTGATAATAAAACTGGATTATTACAGTTGTATTAAGTTTTCTAAAGGGCTCTGGTGCCGTGATTGATATAACTGGTTAGGTTTTGGAGGCTATCATTACCTGTTGGAGAAACTACTGACCACCCACTGATCAACCCATTTGGACCAGTTAGCCAAAGCCTTGAAGCAGTTGATCTTGATCCAATCCTAGTGGTAGTTGGGGGAAGTGACCTGCTGAAAGATCGAGCTGAGGATTATGCAAAGAGATTAAAAAACTGGGGAAAGAAAGTGGAGTATGTGGAGTTTGAAGGACAGCAACATGGCTTCTTCACCATCAATCCAAATGCACAGCCTGCAAAAGAGTTGATGCTCATCATTAAACGATTCTTGACTGAGAATGCTGGCAGTGGTTCCTAATTAGATAAGCATTTTCTAAGACATCTTTGGTGAATGTGTGTGTTGCCAGTCAGATTTGATTTCGAATAATGTCATGTTTATCAAGTTTCTTACCAAGTTTTTTATTTCAAGTGATGTGGTTTCGAATAATGTTATGTTTATCAAGTTTCTTACCAAGTTTTTTATTTTAAGTGATTTGATTTTGAATAATCTCTATCATTGATTATTAATGGGATCTACATATTTAATGGTAAAAACTGAATCATATCACATAAGATGAAAATTTTGATAAAAAATCTTGATCAACGTGACAATGTTGTTTTGTTTCTCTGTAATTCTTTCAAAATATAANGCCCTTTCTGAAAAAAATGACTTACCTTTCATCTGTGTTTTGTGTGAAAGATGCACTACCCAAAAGTTTTCTTTTTACAAATCTTGTCCTGGGTCCTGGCCTCCTTATCTAATTTCCCAACACCTTAACAGAAAAAAAAAAAAAAAGAAGAAGAAGAAGAAAGGGGAGAAAATGAACTTTTGAAATGCACCCAGTCACAATTCTTATCAACCTTTTTTAGTGTGATCTAATCCTTACACTGAAACAATTTCTCAAAAACTAAACTGTAAATATATATCTTCTAAAGTTGGATCTCATATTTTTCACTTGTAATAAATAATGCTTCATTTTTTTTAAAAAAAATAATAGGTTAAAATTAAATTCAAATTTAGTAATAAAAAAAAGAGGGAAAAAAATTATTATTTAATATAGTAATATTAATTGTTTGGACATTTGAATTTTATGTTATATCATGCTTTATTCACAAAATATTTTTTTCAAAACGATCTTATCATATCCATATTACACTTTTTTTGGTTATAAGATGTTTGAATTTGTGTCGATTATTCTCTTGAGTTCAATGGGTAGCAGCTGTAATTTGAGTTGATTTAGAATATGTCCTTGAAGAGGTAAAAATAACTTGGCAGCTATGATTTGAGTAAGTTTAGAGTATGTCTTTAAAGAGGTAAAAATAATTTGCCGGAGTGTGAAAAAGGATTGAATTTGAAACTTAGGCACACCTACATACATAATCCACTAGTGTGAGTGTGTGTCATGACTATGTGACAAACAGACCTCGCCACTTAAGCAAAGCAGCTGAAACACATCATCCTATCAACCATCTTTAAATACAAAACAAAACACAACCCGCCATATCATTAACATAGACACTACAACTACCCCCACTAGCCACCTCTCTTTAACTCTTTCCATGTTTTTAGCTCTATTTTCTCTTTCATTCTTCCTTTTATCTCCATTAACACACACGCGCGCGCACACAGAGAGATGTCTAATACAACTGCTTCAATCACCCCTCCACATGAGGTAGATGAATGCAGAGNTTTTGATAAAAAATCTTGATCAACGTGACAATGTTGTTTTGTTTCTCTGTAATTCTTTCAAAATATAAGTTTATCTAACTCACGTCGAAAGTTTCTCAAAATAAAGTGAGTGGAGAGAATTCCAAAGTCTTGGTGTGGCCATGAAAATGTTTATCCATTGCACACCGTGTAGTTAAGTTTGTCAAAATATAACACGATTCGTTAATACGATACGAACACGATACAAAAATTAGAGGATTTGAGTCTTCTTTAAACCATTCGTTTTGTGAAAAAGTAGACCTAATACGACACGATTAATAAACGAATCGAATATTAGAAAAATCAATCAAAAGAAATATACGACATGACTCGTCTATATAACAGTTAGAATAATGTTATATATACAGACTTCAGAAACTGATTTGATGATGTAACTATTATATTCGTTATTAATTTAACTATAAGTATCAGTATTGCTTGAGACTTACTATCTATTCAATGGTAATGATTCTTCAATTCAAGTTTTTAAGTTTATTTAGTATTTTCCTAACGAAAATGATGTTTGTTTACAATTTAGTGATCTTATTTGTTGACATGATGAATCATAGACATTGAATTGACAATAAATCCCCACTAATAGTGAGGTTCACTGTCAATTTAATGACAGAGAATGATAATGTCACCAAAAAAGGCACTAAATTAAGTAAAAATAGCATTACTTTTTTCCTAATGGTTATATACGATTGATATACGACACGAACTCTATATAACATGAATTAATAAACACGTAAAATATTTTTTAACACGAATCGATTAAGACCCAATAGGAACCCATTTCTTGCAATTCGACCAACAGGCCCACGTGTAACTAAGTTTGTCATTAAAAATGGGACAAGTGGACAAGTTATCTCTTTCAACCCTACAACAGATCAAACAGGAATGGAACGCAAGACAACATGTTCAAATACAATCTTTCATAAGCCAAGAACAGTGAATATATGCAAATTTCCTAAAGACAGGAAGAGAGTTATTTATACTTAGCCCCTAAACAATGACTGATTTTTGCTTTTATCTCATCAACTATTGATGTGAGCACAAATAGGGAAACTTGAACAACAGTTTAAGAGGATAACTCTAACTAAAACCTGTCACATATACTATAGTAATGTAGGAGCCATGACAAGTCTCCAGTTCCCCATTCCAAATTTCTTATGTTTTTGAATTTTTACATTTTCTTTGCAATTACATTTTTTGTTAACAATATTTTACTCCCCAAGAACTTTACGTTTTTACCCTTCGATGCCAGTAAGATTATCGGTTTCCTTTTTCTGTATCTCTCCTGGGCATCCCATAGGATACCACTGGGGTTGTCAATGAACCTCGTGTTTTAAAATTATGTTAACGTTTACTTAACTCATATTCGACGCATTTATAATCATGTATAGCAGGATCCTTTTCATGTACAAATCAAGTTTAGACAATTTGTGTTGACCATTTACTCGAAGGGCCAAGTGAATATATTCATTTATCATCCCAACTATTAAGACTAATTAAAATCCAAATCCGTTGACTTTGTGTCCTCCTCTCGTGAGCATAATTGCTAGAGCTAGATACCACCAATAAATATACAAAAATGAGAAAAGTCCTCATCACTCTTTTACCAAGCATGGGTGTCTGTATAATCTTTTTAAAACCCTCCGATGGCAAGTAATCACTGCTTTTTTCTCTCCTAAAGTCAGCTTTTTCTCCTAATATTTTGCAAAATATTCAATTCTCTCCATACTTCTTTCTTTATTCCTATTTACACCTAAATATTAAAAAATTAGAAAATGAGACAGTGACAAAATCCAACGACAATGAAGAAGTCAAAAGAGTGCGAGTAAGATTAGACACTTAAGAAGAAAGGATTTCATGTATCTCGAAAAATAATGAGACATGACATTAAGAGAGCTATTATTTTTAAATGGTTTGTTGCACGTTTAAGAACGTTGGGAAAAGAAGTTATGACTGAAAAAAATGACTTTAAAGGTCATCTTTTATAAATACAAAAAAGAAAGGCTACAAAAAAAGTATTCTCGATCAACATACAACACTACACTGAGCCAACCTTTTCCTTAATTTATTTCTTGTAGTTTTAATCACTCTATTCCATCTGGCTGTCCATCAAAACATATCCATGTTTTTCATTTTGTTTGGATGCAAAATTAGAAAGAATGGATTGAGAACTATATTTCACCTCTAGTGTAAAAACAAAATTGAGATAATTAGAATTTGGCAGAGAAAATTAAGGTCATGTTTGGTTAGCTTTCCGGAAACTGTTTTTTGTTTTCAAAATTTCAAAAATACCCAAAATCTGTTTGTTTAGTATTTTTGTTCTCAAAATTTTGAAAAAAAAAATGAGATTTGAGTCAAAGAAACAGAAAATAAGTTTAACTTGTTTTCAGAGTATTCTTTGAAAATTTTGAAAATAAGGAGAACAATTTTAGACTTTAATAAGGTCTGTTCTTCGAATCTCCTTAGCAGCAAATTTCTTCATTCTTTTTTTTTACTTCTTTCTCTCTCTCATAATATATAATATATATTATAATATATTATATATTCTATTATAATCTAGTATATTATATAAAAATAAAATTTTTATATTTTTTTATTAATGTTTGAATTACAGTTCAAATATATATTTAAGTTGTCCAAACAGATTTTACTATTTTATGTATTGTAAAATTGTTTTTGAAATCATCTAACCAAACAAGTTTTTTATCTCAAAAAATATCAAAATCATTTTCTTAAAACTTTTATCAAAAATTATTTTTAAATACTAATTTTTAAAATACAAATCAAACAGGCCCTAAAATTCTTGTCAATATTCATAGGCATCTATTATAACCTATTTTTTCCCTCTCCCCCTCACTTCTGATTACGGTACAAAAAAAAATAAACTTTTAGTATCATATCTTAAATATTTATCTAATAAAAATTGAAGTATATAAAACTCTTTTATTTTTTATTTTATAGTATTTTATTATTTTTAGATTAATAATTATAAATTAATTAAACAAAAATTAACCATTTTTTATCACTTCGATATAATTCTGAGGTTGTCCATGGCCAGGCCGAGCCAAGCTCAAACTCTTACTTGGGTAAGTTATCAGGCGTGCTGGGCCAAGCTTCGGGTAAGGTATAAGCTATCCGTACCCAACTTGCCCCTCACTGGTTGGGGCTTGTGGACAGGCCTTTATATATATATATATATATATATATATATATAATTTTATTTAAAAAAATTCATGGACCTTTGTTTATATATTTATACAATTTTATAGGCCAGGTAATGGGTTTATATATATAATTTCATTTAAAAAAAATTCATGTACCTTTGTTTATATTTATACAATTTTATAGGCCGGGTAATAGCTTTGAGGACATATTCAAGTCCTCTCATGAACGATATTGTGCTTGAACTCTTGCAGACTAATTTTCTAGCTTCAGGCCTATTTTTTTTAATTGGACAACGAGACACGTGCGTCAACCCGACCAATGGAACACCCCTGTAGCTAGGGGTGTCAAATGTGTTAGGTTATACGGTTACGTATCTTATTAAACGGATGACAGGTAAAAAACATGTAAATTCATANGAAGTCTCCATTTCCCCATTCCAAATTTCTTATGTTTTTGAATTTTTACATTTTCTTTGCAATTACATTTTTTTTAACAATATTTTACTCCCCAAGAACTTTACGCTTTTACCCTTCGATGCCAGTAAGATTATCGGTTTCCTTTTTCTGTATCTCTCCTGGGCATCCCATAGGATACCACTAGGGTTGTCAATGAACCTCGTGTTTGAAAATTATGTTAAAGTTTACTTAACTCATATTCGACGCATTTATAATCATGTATAGCAGGATCCTTTTCATGTACAAATCATGTTTAGACAATTTGTGTTGACCATTTACTCGAAGGGTCAAGTGAATATATTCATTTATCATCCCAACTATTAAGACTAATTAAAATCCAAATCCGTTGACTTTGTGTCCTCCTCTCGTGAGCATAATTGCTAGACCTAGATACCACCAATAAATATACAAAAATGAGAAAAGTCCTCATCACTCTTTTACCAAGCATGGGTGTCTGTATATCTTTTTAAAACCCACCGATGGCAAGTAATCACAGCTTTTTTCTCTCCTAAAGTCAGCTTTTTTCTCTCCTAAAGTCAGCTTTTTCTCCTAATATTTTGCAAAATATTCAATTCTCTCCATACTTCTTTCTTTATTCCTATTTACACCTAAATATTAAAAAATTAGAAAATGAGACAGTGACAAAATCCAACGACAATGAAGAAGTCAAAAGAGTGCGAGTAAGATTAGACACTTAAGAAGAAAGGATTTCATGTATCTCGAAAAATAATGAGACATGACATTAAGAGAGCTATTATTTTTAAATGGTTTGTTGCACGTTTAAGAACGTTGGGAAAAGAAGTTATGACTGAAAAAAATGACTTTAAAGGTCATCTTTTATAAATACAAAAAAGAAAGGCTACAAAAAAAGTATTCTCGATCAACATACAACACTACACTGAGCCAACCTTTTCCTTAATTTATTTCTTGTAGTTTTAATCACTCTATTCCATCTGGCTGTCCATCAAAACATATCCATGTTTTTCATTTTGTTTGGATGCAAAATTAGAAAGAATGGATTGAGAACTATATTTCACCTCTAGTGTAAAAACAAAATTGAGATAATTAGAATTTGGCAGAGAAAATTAAGGTCATGTTTGGTTAGCTTTCCGGAAACTGTTTTTTGTTTTCAAAATTTCAAAAATACCCAAAATCTGTTTGTTTAGTATTTTTGTTCTCAAAATTTTGAAAAAAAAAATGAGATTTGAGTCAAAGAAACAGAAAATAAGTTTAACTTGTTTTCAGAGTATTCTTTGAAAATTTTGAAAATAAGGAGAACAATTTTAGACTTTAATAAGGTCTGTTCTTCGAATCTCCTTAGCAGCAAATTTCTTCATTCTTTTTTTTTACTTCTTTCTCTCTCTCATAATATATAATATATATTATAATATATTATATATTCTATTATAATCTAGTATATTATATAAAAATAAAATTTTTATATTTTTTTATTAATGTTTGAATTACAGTTCAAATATATATTTAAGTTGTCCAAACAGATTTTACTATTTTATGTATTGTAAAATTGTTTTTGAAATCATCTAACCAAACAAGTTTTTTATCTCAAAAAATATCAAAATCATTTTCTTAAAACTTTTATCAAAAATTATTTTTAAATACTAATTTTTAAAATACAAATCAAACAGGCCCTAAAATTCTTGTCAATATTCATAGGCATCTATTATAACCTATTTTTTCCCTCTCCCCCTCACTTCTGATTACGGTACAAAAAAAAATAAACTTTTAGTATCATATCTTAAATATTTATCTAATAAAAATTGAAGTATATAAAACTCTTTTATTTTTTATTTTATAGTATTTTATTATTTTTAGATTAATAATTATAAATTAATTAAACAAAAATTAACCATTTTTTATCACTTCGATATAATTCTGAGGTTGTCCATGGCCAGGCCGAGCCAAGCTCAAACTCTTACTTGGGTAAGTTATCAGGCGTGCTGGGCCAAGCTTCGGGTAAGGTATAAGCTATCCGTACCCAACTTGCCCCTCACTGGTTGGGGCTTGTGGACAGGCCTTTATATATATATATATATATATATATATATATAATTTTATTTAAAAAAATTCATGGACCTTTGTTTATATATTTATACAATTTTATAGGCCAGGTAATGGGTTTATATATATAATTTCATTTAAAAAAAATTCATGTACCTTTGTTTATATTTATACAATTTTATAGGCCGGGTAATAGCTTTGAGGACATATTCAAGTCCTCTCATAAAAGATATTGTGCTCGAACTCTTGCAGACTAATTTTCTGGCTTCAGGCCTATTTTTTTTAATTGGATAACGAGACACGTGCGTCAACCCGACCAATGGAACACCCCTGTAGCTAGGGGTGTCAAACGTGTTAGGTTATACGGTTACGTATCTTATTAAACGGATGACAGGTAAAAAACATGTAAATTCATACACAATACGTTTAATAAACGGACAAAAAACCTATACCCGAACACGACCCGTTTAATAAACGAGTAACACAACATGACACGTTTAGATTTAAACGAGTTGTGTTGAGTAGGGTTGGATTAATATGATAAACCACCTGTTTGACTCATTTCCCTGTTTCTTTAAAAATGCTATATAATTTTATAAAACTAACATAAAAAAAGTATGATATTTAGAAATACCACACTATATTACAAAGTACAAACCACGATCCAAAACAATTAAATTCTACCAACAACCATATTACAAATCATAAATACAATCTGANTTTATCAAAAATTGTTTTTAGATACTAATTTTTAAAATACAAATCAAACAGGCCCTAAAATTTTTGTCAATATTCATAGGCATCTATTATAACCTATTTTTTCCCTCTCCCCCTCACTTCTGATTACGGTACAAAAAAAAATAAACTTTTAGTATCATATCTTAAATATTTATCTAATAAAAATTGAAGTATATAAAACTCTTTTNCCTAGATACCACCAATAAATATACAAAAATGAGAAAAGTCCTCATCACTCTTTTACCAAGCATGGGTGTCTGTATATCTTTTTAAAACCCACCGATGGCAAGTAATCACAGCTTTTTTCTCTCCTAAAGTCAGCTTTTTTCTCTCCTAAAGTCAGCTTTTTCTCCTAATATTTTGCAAAATATTCAATTNCCAAAATCCCATGAAAGATATCAAATATCCACCTCCATGACAACGAGCAGATTCAACAACCAAAATTTCATACCCTACACAAATTAAAAATGAATATTATATAACATTACTTATTAAATAGACTCATAACTAGATAAGTAACAAAAACTTGGCATTACAAGCTATATATTTCAATACCTCTTCAGTCATGATCAATGATAGATATAGAATTAGAACATTGAACGGATTTAGCTTTATTAGACTTCATATTTTGATTGAAAACATCATCATCTATTTTCCCTTCTGAATCATCACTAGATTCATCTTTTCTCGCTTACGATTTGATTTACTTTTTTCTATAGTTGTACCAATTAATGTATGTGTTGTTGGATCTGCATTGACCTTAGATTCATACCCGACCTCATCTTTTTCATCAAAAACTATAATATTGTGTTCGAAAAAATCCATTTTGTTTAAAGCAAAGGAAAGCCATTCATGAGAAACTATAAGATTATGAACTAATGCTGATACCCAATAATAAAAATAGGCAGAANTTAAAGGTCATCTTTTATAAATACAAAAAGAAAGGCTACAAAAAAAGTATTCTCGATCAACATACAACACTACACTGAGCCAACCTTTTCCTTAATTTATTTCTTGTAGTTTTAATCACTCTATTCCATCTGGCTGTCCATCAAAACATATCCATGTTTTTCATTTTGTTTGGATGCAAAATTAGAAAGAATGGATTGAGAACTATATTTCACCTCTAGTGTAAAAACAAAATTGAGATAATTAGAATTTGGCAGAGAAAATTAAGGTCATGTTTGGTTAGCTTTCCGGAAACTGTTTTTTGTTTTCAAAATTTCAAAAATACCCAAAATCTGTTTGTTTAGTATTTTTGTTCTCAAAATTTTGAAAAAAAAAATGAGATTTGAGTCAAAGAAACAGAAAATAAGTTTAACTTGTTTTTAGAGTATTCTTTGAAAATTTTGAAAATAAGAAGAACAATTTTAGACTTTAATAAGGTCTGCTCTTCAAGTCTCCTTAACAACAAATTTCTTCATTCTTTTTTTTTTTTACTTCTTTCTCTCTCTCATAATATATATAATATATTATAATCTATTATATATTATATTATATAAAAATAAATTTTTTATATTTTTTTATTAATGTTTGAATTACAGTTCAAATATATATTTAAGTTGTCCAAACAGATTTTACTATTTTCTGTATTGTAAAATTGTTTTTGAAATCATCTAACCAAACAAGTTTTTTATCTCAAAAAATATCAAAATCATTTTCTTAAAACTTTTATCAAAAATTATTTTTAAATACTAATTTTTAAAATACAAATCAAACAGGCCCTAAAATTCTTGTCAATATTCATAGGCATCTATTATAACCTATTTTTTCCCTCTCCCCCTGACTTCTGATTACGGTACGAAAAAAAAAAATTAGTATCATATCTTAAATATTTATCTAATAAAAATTGAAGTATATAAAACTCTTTTATTTTTTATTTTATAGTATTTTATTATTTTTAGATTAATAATTATAAATTAATTAAACAAAAATTAACCATTTTTTATCACTTCGATATAATTCCGAGGTTGTCCATAGCCAGGCCGAGCCAAGCTCAAACTCTTACTTGGGTAAGTTATCAGGCGTGCTGGGCCAAGCTTCGAGTAGGGTATAAGCTACCCGTACCCAACTTGCCCTCACTGGTTGGGGCTTGTGGACAGGCCTTCATATATATATATAATTTCATTTAAAAAAATTCATGGACCTTTGTTTATATATTTATACAATTTTATAGGCCAGGTAATGGGTTTATATATATAATTTCATTTAAAAAAAATTCATGTACCTTTGTTTATATTTATACAATTTTATAGGCCGGGTAATAGGTTTGAGGACATATTCAAGTCCTCTCATGAACGATATTGTGCTTGAACTCTTGCAGACTAATTTTCTAGCTTCAGGCCTATTTTTTTTAATTGGACAACGAGACACGTGCGTCAACCCGACCAATGGAACACCCCTGTAGCTAGGGGTGTCAAATGTGTTAGGTTATACGGTTACGTATCTTATTAAACGGGTGACAGGTGAAAAATATGTAAATTCATACACAACACGTTTAATAAACGGGCAAAAAACCTCTACCCGAACACGACCCGTTTAATAAACGGGTAACACAACATGACACGTTTAGATTTAAACGTGTTGTGTTGAGTAGGGTTGGAATAATATGATAAACCACATGTTTGACTCATTTCCCTGTTTCTTTAAAAATGCTATATAATTTTATAAAACTAACATAAAAAAAGTATGATATTTAAAAATACCACACTATATTACAAAATACAAACCACAATCCAAAACAATTAAATTCTACCAACAACCATATTACAAATCATAAATACAATCTGAAATAACATAATTACACCAAAGAACACACAAAACCAAACTCCACCAAATGTCATGATTCACAAAATCCCATGAAAGATATCAAATATCCACCTCCATGACAACGAGCAGATTCAACAACCAAATTTTCATACCCTACACAAATTAAAAATGAATATTATATAACATTACTTATTAAATAGACTCATAACTAGATAAATAACAAAAACATGGCATTACAAGCTATATATTTCAATACCTCTTCAGTCATGATCAATGATAGATATAGAATTAGAACATTGAACGGATTTAGCTTTATTAGACTTCATATTTTGATTGAAAACATCATCATCTATTTTCCCTTCTGAATCATCACTAGATTCATCTTTTATCGCTTACGATTTGATTTACTTTTTTCTATAGTTGTACCAATTAATGTATGTGTTGTTGGATCTGCATTGACCTTAGATTCATACCCGACCTCATCTTTTTCATCAAAAACTATAATATTGTGTTCGAAAAAATCCATTTTGTTTAAAGCAAAGGAAAGCCATTCATGAGAAACTATAAGATTATGAACTAATGCTGATACCCAATAATAAAAATAGGCAGAATACTGATATCAAATACAAAATGATGATTAATCAAACTCAAGCATATATTCTGACATCAAGCCAACACAATAGCCTTGAGCATATACTCTGATATCAAATACATAAAGTCATTCAAGCCAACACAATAACCTTAAGCCATACAGAATGCTAATATCAGACAATTTGTTGAATTTAGGAGCATATATTCTGTTTTATGTTCCTAAGCATATATTCTGTTTTATGTTCCTAAACATATATTCTGTCAAGTAAGGTTAATTTCAAAGGGGGTTGGTGGGTAGGGTTTTAATCCAAGTTTTAATTTCAAAGGGGGTTGGCTTCTGGGTTGGCTTCAGGTTTTATGAGCAGCACTCTTACGTTATTTCCACAACCCATTTTGCATCAATTTTGAAAGAAAGAAAACTCATTCTCTTCTATGTTTGCTTTCCTTTTATGGTTGTGTAGGAGTTCAAAACTTGCTAACAAATTAGAAGCATCAGCTGCATCAATGGGCATTCTAAGTTATATCAGTTGATTACAACTTGGTTAATTGTCAACTTGCTAACAAATTAAAAAGAAAAACTTACAGCTTGGTTAATCGTCGAAGTCTTCGAAGATACCAGCTGCTTGCTGAGTCGTTGTCTGGCAAGAGAGAGAGAGAGAGAGGAGGAGGAGGAGGAGGAGTAAGAGCTTCAGTTGCAGACTTGGAGGCTTGGAGGTGCGACGTTGAAGCCGGAAGACGAAGGTTACAGAGGAAACGGGAGACTGAATGAGGATTAGGGTTTGGAATTAGGGAATTTGGAAAGATAACTTATATATTTTTTATGGCTATCATTAAAAAAGCAAAAAAAATTATGGTTAATTTCTTTAAATAATTATTAATTTATTATTATATTAATTTTACTTAAACGAATTAATATGTCTCACTCAAATTGATATGTCTCACTCAAATATGATCCATTTATTAAATGGATTTAACGAATTAATTCATTTATCACCTGAATTGATTAAAGTCCCGTCCAAATCTATTTATATCAATTAATTTAATTGTACGGTGTCATAGCGTAACTGGCCTACCTGTAGCCCCATGTTAATATAGTGGGGAGAAATGGCATCCATGTAATTTCGACGAAGCTAAAAGAAGATTTTCCAATCTTCGCAGGGAGGGTTCCCTTTTGCCAGCTTTCCTTTGTGGTCTGGTGGGCGTCCAACCAATAAAGACAAATACANTTTATCAAAAATTATTTTTAAATACTAATTTTTAAAATACAAATCAAACAGGCCCTAAAATTCTTGTCAATATTCATAGGCATCTATTATAACCTATTTTTTCCCTCTCCCCCTGACTTCTGATTACGGTACGAAAAAAAAAAATTAGTATCATATCTTAAATATTTATCTAATAAAAATTGAAGTATATAAAACTCTTTTNATTTGATAAAAAATCTTGATCAACGTGACAATGTTGTTTCGTTTCTCTGTAATTCTTTCAAAATATAAATTTATCTAACTCACGTCAAAAGTTTCTCAAAATAAAGTGAGTGGAGAGAATTCCAAAGTCTTGGCGTGGCCATGAAAATGTTTATCCATTGCACACCATGTAGTTAAGTTTGTCAAAATATGACACGATTCGTTAATACGATACGAACACGATACAAAAATTAGAGGATTTGAGTCTTCTTTAAACCATTCGTTTTGTAAAAAAGTAAACCTAATACGACACGATTAATAAACGAATCGAATATTAGAAAAATCAATCAAAAGAAATATACGACATGACTCGTCTATATAACAGTTAGAATAATGTTATATATACAGACTTCAGAAACTGATTTGATGATGTAACTATTATATTCGTTATTAATTTAACTATAAGTATCAGTATTGCTTGAGACTTACTATCTATTCAATGGTAATGATTCTTCAATTCAAGTTTTTAAGTTTATTTAGCATTTTTCTAACGAAAATGATGTTTGTTCACAATTTAGTGATCTTATTTGGTGACATGATGAATCATAGACATTGAATTGACAATAAGTCCCCACTAATAGTGAGGTTCACTGTAAATTTAATGACAGAGAATGATAATGTCACCAAAAAAGGCACTAAATTAAGTAAAAATAGCATTACTTTTTTTCTAATAATTATATACGATTGATATACGACACGAACTCTATATAACATGAATTAATAAACACGTAAAATATTTTTTAACACGAATCGATTAAGACCCAATAGGAACCCATTTCTTGCAATTCGACCAACAGGCCCACGTGTAACTAAGTTTGTCATTAAAAAAGGGACAAGTGGACAAGTTATCTCTTTCAACCCTACAACAGATCAAACAGGAATGGAACGCAAGACAACATGTTCAAATACAATCTTTCATAAGCCAAGAACAGTGAATATATGCAAATTTCCTAAAGACAGGAAGAGAGTTATTTATACTTAGCCCCTAAACAATGACTGATTTTTGCTTTTATCTCATCAACTATTGATGTGAGCACAAATAGGGAAACTTGAACAACAGTTTAAGAGGATAACTCTAACTAAAACCTGTCACATATACTATAGTAATGTAGGAGCCATGAGAAGTCTCCATTTCCCCATTCCAAATTTCTTATGTTTTTGAATTTTTACATTTTCTTTGCAATTACATTTTTTTTAACAATATTTTACTCCCCAAGAACTTTACGCTTTTACCCTTCGATGCCAGTAAGATTATCGGTTTCCTTTTTCTGTATCTCTCCTGGGCATCCCATAGGATACCACTAGGGTTGTCAATGAACCTCGTGTTTGAAAATTATGTTAAAGTTTACTTAACTCATATTCGACGCATTTATAATCATGTATAGCAGGATCCTTTTCATGTACAAATCATGTTTAGACAATTTGTGTTGACCATTTACTCGAAGGGCCAAGTGAATATATTCATTTATCATCCCAACTATTAAGACTAATTAAAATCCAAATCCGTTGACTTTGTGTCCTCCTCTCGTGAGCATAATTGCTAGACCTAGATACCACCAATAAATATACAAAAATGAGAAAAGTCCTCATCACTCTTTTACCAAGCATGGGTGTCTGTATATCTTTTTAAAACCCACCGATGGCAAGTAATCACAGCTTTTTTCTCTCCTAAAGTCAGCTTTTTTCTCTCCTAAAGTCAGCTTTTTCTCCTAATATTTTGCAAAATATTCAATTCTCTCCATACTTCTTTCTTTATTCCTATTTACACCTAAATATTAAAAAATTAGAAAATGAGACAGTGACAAAATCCAACGACAATGAAGAAGTCAAAAGAGTGCGAGTAAGATTAGACACTTAAGAAGAAAGGATTTCATGTATCTCGAAAAATAATGAGACATGACATTAAGAGAGCTATTATTTTTAAATGGTTTGTTGCACGTTTAAGAACGTTGGGAAAAGAAGTTATGACTGAAAAAAATGACTTTAAAGGTCATCTTTTATAAATACAAAAAAGAAAGGCTACAAAAAAAGTATTCTCGATCAACATACAACACTACACTGAGCCAACCTTTTCCTTAATTTATTTCTTGTAGTTTTAATCACTCTATTCCATCTGGCTGTCCATCAAAACATATCCATGTTTTTCATTTTGTTTGGATGCAAAATTAGAAAGAATGGATTGAGAACTATATTTCACCTCTAGTGTAAAAACAAAATTGAGATAATTAGAATTTGGCAGAGAAAATTAAGGTCATGTTTGGTTAGCTTTCCGGAAACTGTTTTTTGTTTTCAAAATTTCAAAAATACCCAAAATCTGTTTGTTTAGTATTTTTGTTCTCAAAATTTTGAAAAAAAAAATGAGATTTGAGTCAAAGAAACAGAAAATAAGTTTAACTTGTTTTCAGAGTATTCTTTGAAAATTTTGAAAATAAGGAGAACAATTTTAGACTTTAATAAGGTCTGTTCTTCGAATCTCCTTAGCAGCAAATTTCTTCATTCTTTTTTTTTACTTCTTTCTCTCTCTCATAATATATAATATATATTATAATATATTATATATTCTATTATAATCTAGTATATTATATAAAAATAAAATTTTTATATTTTTTTATTAATGTTTGAATTACAGTTCAAATATATATTTAAGTTGTCCAAACAGATTTTACTATTTTATGTATTGTAAAATTGTTTTTGAAATCATCTAACCAAACAAGTTTTTTATCTCAAAAAATATCAAAATCATTTTCTTAAAACTTTTATCAAAAATTATTTTTAAATACTAATTTTTAAAATACAAATCAAACAGGCCCTAAAATTCTTGTCAATATTCATAGGCATCTATTATAACCTATTTTTTCCCTCTCCCCCTGACTTCTGATTACGGTACGAAAAAAAAAAATTAGTATCATATCTTAAATATTTATCTAATAAAAATTGAAGTATATAAAACTCTTTTATTTTTTATTTTATAGTATTTTATTATTTTTAGATTAATAATTATAAATTAATTAAACAAAAATTAACCATTTTTTATCACTTCGATATAATTCCGAGGTTGTCCATAGCCAGGCCGAGCCAAGCTCAAACTCTTACTTGGGTAAGTTATCAGGCGTGCTGGGCCAAGCTTCGAGTAGGGTATAAGCTACCCGTACCCAACTTGCCCTCACTGGTTGGGGCTTGTGGACAGGCCTTCATATATATATATAATTTCATTTAAAAAAATTCATGGACCTTTGTTTATATATTTATACAATTTTATAGGCCAGGTNAAGAAACTGATTTGATGATGTGACTATCATATTCGTTATTAATTTAACTATAAGTATCAGTATTGCTTGAGACTTACTATCTATTCAATGGTAATGATTCTTCAATTCAAGTTTTTAAGTTTATTTAGTATTTTCCTAACGAAAATGATGTTTGTTTACAATTTAGTGATCTTATTTGTTGACATGATGAATCATAGACATTGAATTGACAATAAATCCCCACTAATAGTGAGGTTCACTNCATTTTTCTAACGAAAATGATGTTTGTTCACAATTTAGTGATCTTATTTGGTGACATGATGAATCATAGACATTGAATTGACAATAAGTCCCCACTAATAGTGAGGTTCACTGTAAATTTAATGACAGAGAATGATAATGTCACCAAAAAAGGCACTAAATTAAGTAAAAATAGCATTACTTTTTTTCTAATAATTATATACGATTGATATACGACACGAACTCTATATAACATGAATTAATAAACACGTANCTTTGAGGACATATTCAAGTCCTCTCATGAACGATATTGTGCTTGAACTCTTGCAGACTAATTTTCTAGCTTCAGGCCTATTTTTTTTAATTGGACAACGAGACACGTGCGTCAACCCGACCAATGGAACACCCCTGTAGCTAGGGGTGTCAAATGTGTTAGGTTATACGGTTACGTATCTTATTAAACGGGTGACAGGTGAAAAATATGTAAATTCATACACAACACGTTTAATAAACGGGCAAAAAACCTCTACCCGAACACGACCCGTTTAATAAACGGGTAACACAACATGACACGTTTAGATTTAAACGTGTTGTGTTGAGTAGGGTTGGAATAATATGATAAACCACATGTTTGACTCATTTCCCTGTTTCTTTAAAAATGCTATATAATTTTATAAAACTAACATAAAAAAAGTATGATATTTAAAAATACCACACTATATTACAAAATACAAACCACAATCCAAAACAATTAAATTCTACCAACAACCATATTACAAATCATAAATACAATCTGAAATAACATAATTACACCAAAGAACACACAAAACCAAACTCCACCAAATGTCATGATTCACAAAATCCCATGAAAGATATCAAATATCCACCTCCATGACAACGAGCAGATTCAACAACCAAATTTTCATACCCTACACAAATTAAAAATGAATATTATATAACATTACTTATTAAATAGACTCATAACTAGATAAATAACAAAAACATGGCATTACAAGCTATATATTTCAATACCTCTTCAGTCATGATCAATGATAGATATAGAATTAGAACATTGAACGGATTTAGCTTTATTAGACTTCATATTTTGATTGAAAACATCATCATCTATTTTCCCTTCTGAATCATCACTAGATTCATCTTTTCTCGCTTACGATTTGATTTACTTTTTTCTATAGTTGTACCAATTAATGTATGTGTTGTTGGATCTGCATTGACCTTAGATTCATACCCGACCTCATCTTTTTCATCAAAAACTATAATATTGTGTTCGAAAAAATCCATTTTGTTTAAAGCAAAGGAAAGCCATTCATGAGAAACTATAAGATTATGAACTAATGCTGATACCCAATAATAAAAATAGGCAGAATACTGATATCAAATACAAAATGATGATTAATCAAACTCAAGCATATATTCTGACATCAAGCCAACACAATAGCCTTGAGCATATACTCTGATATCAAATACATAAAGTCATTCAAGCCAACACAATAACCTTAAGCCATACAGAATGCTAATATCAGACAATTTGTTGAATTTAGGAGCATATATTCTGTTTTATGTTCCTAAGCATATATTCTGTTTTATGTTCCTAAACATATATTCTGTCAAGTAAGGTTAATTTCAAAGGGGGTTGGTGGGTAGGGTTTTAATCCAAGTTTTAATTTCAAAGGGGGTTGGCTTCTGGGTTGGCTTCAGGTTTTATGAGCAGCACTCTTACGTTATTTCCACAACCCATTTTGCATCAATTTTGAAAGAAAGAAAACTCATTCTCTTCTATGTTTGCTTTCCTTTTATGGTTGTGTAGGAGTTCAAAACTTGCTAACAAATTAGAAGCATCAGCTGCATCAATGGGCATTCTAAGTTATATCAGTTGATTACAACTTGGTTAATTGTCAACTTGCTAACAAATTAAAAAGAAAAACTTACAGCTTGGTTAATCGTCGAAGTCTTCGAAGATACCAGCTGCTTGCTGAGTCGTTGTCTGGCAAGAGAGAGAGAGAGAGAGGAGGAGGAGGAGGAGGAGTAAGAGCTTCAGTTGCAGACTTGGAGGCTTGGAGGTGCGACGTTGAAGCCGGAAGACGAAGGTTACAGAGGAAACGGGAGACTGAATGAGGATTAGGGTTTGGAATTAGGGAATTTGGAAAGATAACTTATATATTTTTTATGGCTATCATTAAAAAAGCAAAAAAAATTATGGTTAATTTCTTTAAATAATTATTAATTTATTATTATATTAATTTTACTTAAACGAATTAATATGTCTCACTCAAATTGATATGTCTCACTCAAATATGATCCATTTATTAAATGGATTTAACGAATTAATTCATTTATCACCTGAATTGATTAAAGTCCCGTCCAAATCTATTTATATCAATTAATTTAATTGTACGGTGTCATAGCGTAACTGGCCTACCTGTAGCCCCATGTTAATATAGTGGGGAGAAATGGCATCCATGTAATTTCGACGAAGCTAAAAGAAGATTTTCCAATCTTCGCAGGGAGGGTTCCCTTTTGCCAGCTTTCCTTTGTGGTCTGGTGGGCGTCCAACCAATAAAGACAAATACAACAATATTCAAACTCTTTGTAGAAAGATCATCATCATCGCCAATTCCACCAAATCAAGCCCAACTCTTCTAGGATTCTGAACATTGTCAATTCCTGGCTCTCCTTGGATACCCCAATTTTTCAACCCAAATCTATCAAGCTTCTCTTAACCTCTGTTCATCTGGGTAGTTTTTTTTTAGCTTTGATTTGGGTTTGGGTCTCCTGAGATATACCAGAAAATTTATCCCAAATCTATCAATCTTCTCTTCTATATAAGAAACCAAATCAACCTCTGGCCATCTTGGTATTTTTTTTAAGCTTTGATTTGGGTTTGGGTCTGCTGAGAAAGCCCGAAAATTTTATCCCAAATCTATCAATCTGCTCTTCAATATAAGGAATCAAATCAACCTCTGTTCAGCTTTGTGGTTTTTGGCTTCGATTTGTAAGAAGGGTCTGAGAATGCTCAACATGATGGATCCTGAGATGATCAGAATGGCTCAAGAACAGATGAGTCGCATGTCACCCAGTGAGTTGGCTCGGATTCAACAACAGGTGATAGTCTTTTTGCGAAACCCATCTTTATTTTTGAATTTTATGTGTAAATTAAAGGTTTTGATCGAAGCCTTGTGCAGTTTGAATATAAATACTATTACGAAAGCCGTTTGCTGTTCCTGCGTATATGAAAATTTGATTATTTGATGTTTTTAAACTATAATTCGGAGAATTTGAGCTTTGTATGTTTGAATTTTGAAGATTCTGATAAAACCCATGTAGAATACAATGTAATAAGTCTAATTGACACGAGTCTGGTGATCGTAGGTTTGTTTACGATTCTCTTTTGATGCTTTGACCTTGTAATTTGGAGCGAATACAAGTTTCTGTCTACGTTGTTGAAGCTTTTGAGAGAGCCCATTTTCAATTTAATTAGTTGTAATTTATCACCATATGAATATGTTGATTTGATGCTCTTAGCCTGTAAGTTGGAGTGTGTGCTTTGATATAACCCATGTGCAATGTAGTTCGCTTATTTTTGTAAGCATAACTTTGATGATTCAGTGTATGGATTTTTGCTTCTTGATGTTTGTAGCTTATAAGTTAGAGTGAATAGCCTTTTTGTTGGATTATTGAGTTGCTAATCATGTTAAATAGAAATAGCTTCAAATTGAAGTCAGAAATACAGCCAAAGGTATTTTTTGAAATAGCCACAACAGTGTTGTTTTTACTAGGATAGGCACAATTGTTCCAGTAAAGCTNGTTGGATTATTGAGTTGCTAATCATGTTAAATAGAAATAGCTTCAAATTGAAGTCAGAAATACAGCCAAAGGTATTTTTTGTTGCAATCTTGCATCACTCTTGTGGATTTATGGTTTGTTAGATGTCAGCATTAGTACTTGTATTGGGTTTATGTTGGTTTAGGATTTAAATTTTGGAAGATTAATTTTTTGTTAAATGTCACCAATGGCACATCTGTTATTAATTAATTGTCCATAAAGTTAGTATTGTGAGGATTCAAATTCATACTATAAATAGCCACAACAGTGTTGTTTTTACTAGGATAGGCACAATTGTTCCAGTAAAGCTTCGATTACTGAAAATTTTCAAAACTAGGGAGCTGGGTATAAAAATTAGAATGCCTGGAGGTCACTAGATATATTTAAGTAGTTATGGCCAAATGCCATAACCAGACCTCTACAAGCTATTAAGCTTATACTTTGGACCTCGTAATTTAAACTAAAGTATTTGAGAGGACTTAATGTATTTTACATTTATGATGATGCTGATGTTTCTAAACTTAGCAATTACACTTGGGACACCTTTCCCGACTATTACATTATGTCACTCTAATGATGCATTAACATCAGTCTTGAAAAAAAGCCAAAACTTTCGCTGGCTTTGGAAATTCTACCCATCTGTTGATTCTGGTTTTTTCCAGTGGAATTGTGTTCTTGTTTTTTATTTATGGTTGTACTCTATGGTTGACATTGCAGATGATGTCTAATCCCGAGTTGATGAGAATGGCTACAGAAAGCATGAAAAACATGAAGCCTGAAGACTTCAGATATGCTGCTGAACAGATGAAACATACCCGTCCAGAGGAAATGGCTGAGATTGGTGAGAAGATGGCCAATGCAACACCTGAAGAGTTTTCTGCTATGCGTGCCCATATGGAGGCGCAGATTACTCATGACATAAATGCAGCTCAAATGCTGAAGAACCAGGTAATTTGTCAGCCAGCAAAGTTGTGATTGTTAATCCATGTTGCTATACCACTTATAAGTTATAATACCAATACTGCATGTTTGAGGGGGGACTGGGGTGAGAAGAACAAACATAGGAGAACATGTTCTTCTTATCATTTTCTTTTATACTATTATTGACTTGGAAAGATTAGGTCTACGTCAACCAATCACACTTTTTACCACTTGAATTGAATCCCTTACGATCTGGGCGTCAAGGGTCGAGTTGTGAAAATAGCGTCTTTGCATGCGGAGGTAAGACTGTGTGCATCTTACTCTTGTAAGATCCTGCACTGGCGGGAGCCTTGTGCACTAGGTCTCCTTCTTTATTACACTTGACAACTTGGTGATTGACTTTACTCTAGAGAGGGGCCATGTTATGGTGTTTTTCCTACGACATTTATTTTCAAAAATATAAATGCATCTCTAAATGTCTTGGTTGGCAATTAAACTAAGTAAAACCCTCGTTTCTTTTACTTTTCATTCTGGCTAAGAAGTGTTCCTTTGACCTAATTTTGCATTTCATCGTGGGGCTCCTTTGTGAACTGTGCAGACTTCTAAGTCACACTGACCTATTTTTAAAGAAATTTGAGTGGGTTTTGCTAAGATCTCTTGTCCTNCGATAACTTATATATTTTTTATGGCTATCATTAAAAAAGCAAAAAAATTATGGTTAATTTTTTTAAATAATTATTAATTTATTATTATATTAATTTTACTTAAACGGATTGATATGTCTCATTCAAATATGATCTATTTATTAAATGGGTTTAACGAATTAATTCATTTATCATCTAAATTGATTAAAGTTTCGTCCAAATTCATTTAATTCATATTAATTTATATCAATTAATTTAATTGTACGGTGGCATCCATGTAATTTCGACGAAGCTAAAAGAAGACTTTCCAATCTTCGCAGGGAGGGTTCTCTTTTGCCAGCTTTCCTTTGTGGTCTGGTGGGCGTCCAACCAATAAAGACAAATACAACAATATTCAAACTCTTTGTAGAAAGATCATCATCATCGCCAATTCCACCAAATCAAGCCCAACTCTTCTAGGATTCTGAACATTGTCAATTCCTGGCTCTCCTTGGATACCCCAATTTTTCAACCCAAATCTATCAAGCTTCTCTTAACCTCTGTTCATCTGGGTAGTTTTTTTTTAGCTTTGATTTGGGTTTGGGTCTCCTGAGATATACCAGAAAATTTATCCCAAATCTATCAATCTTCTCTTCTATATAAGAAATCAAATCAACCTCTGGCCATCTTGGTATTTTTTTTAAGCTTTGATTTGGGTTTGGGTCTGCTGAGAAAGCCCGAAAATTTTATCCCAAATCTATCAATCTGCTCTTCAATATAAGGAATCAAATCAACCTCTGTTCAGCTTTGTGGTTTTTGGCTTCGATTTGTAAGAAGGGTCTGAGAATGCTCAACATGATGGATCCTGAGATGATCAGAATGGCTCAAGAACAGATGAGTCGCATGTCACCCAGTGAGTTGGCTCGGATTCAACAACAGGTGATAGTCTTTTTGCGAAACCCATCTTTATTTTTGAATTTTATGTGTAAATTAAAGGTTTTGATCGAAGCCTTGTGCAGTTTGAATATAAATACTATTACGAAAGCCGTTTGCTGTTCCTGCGTATATGAAAATTTGATTATTTGATGTTTTTAAACTATAATTCGGAGAATTTGAGCTTTGTATGTTTGAATTTTGAAGATTCTGATAAAACCCATGTAGAATACAATGTAATAAGTCTAATTGACACGAGTCTGGTGATCGTAGGTTTGTTTACGATTCTCTTTTGATGCTTTGACCTTGTAATTTGGAGCGAATACAAGTTTCTGTCTACGTTGTTGAAGCTTTTGAGAGAGCCCATTTTCAATTTAATTAGTTGTAATTTATCACCATATGAATATGTTGATTTGATGCTCTTAGCCTGTAAGTTGGAGTGTGTGCTTTGATATAACCCATGTGCAATGTAGTTCGCTTATTTTTGTAAGCATAACTTTGATGATTCAGTGTATGGATTTTTGCTTCTTGATGTTTGTAGCTTATAAGTTAGAGTGAATAGCCTTTTTGTTGGATTATTGAGTTGCTAATCATGTTAAATAGAAATAGCTTCAAATTGAAGTCAGAAATACAGCCAAAGGTATTTTTTGTTGCAATCTTGCATCACTCTTGTGGATTTATGGTTTGTTAGATGTCAGCATTAGTACTTGTATTGGGTTTATGTTGGTTTAGGATTTAAATTTTGGAAGATTAATTTTTTGTTAAATGTCACCAATGGCACATCTGTTATTAATTAATTGTCCATAAAGTTAGTATTGTGAGGATTCAAATTCATACTATAAATAGCCACAACAGTGTTGTTTTTACTAGGATAGGCACAATTGTTCCAGTAAAGCTTCGATTACTGAAAATTTTCAAAACTAGGGAGCTGGGTATAAAAATTAGAATGCCTGGAGGTCACTAGATATATTTAAGTAGTTATGGCCAAATGCCATAACCAGACCTCTACAAGCTATTAAGCTTATACTTTGGACCTCGTAATTTAAACTAAAGTATTTGAGAGGACTTAATGTATTTTACATTTATGATGATGCTGATGTTTCTAAACTTAGCAATTACACTTGGGACACCTTTCCCGACTATTACATTATGTCACTCTAATGATGCATTAACATCAGTCTTGAAAAAAAGCCAAAACTTTCGCTGGCTTTGGAAATTCTACCCATCTGTTGATTCTGGTTTTTTCCAGTGGAATTGTGTTCTTGTTTTTTATTTATGGTTGTACTCTATGGTTGACATTGCAGATGATGTCTAATCCCGAGTTGATGAGAATGGCTACAGAAAGCATGAAAAACATGAAGCCTGAAGACTTCAGATATGCTGCTGAACAGATGAAACATACCCGTCCAGAGGAAATGGCTGAGATTGGTGAGAAGATGGCCAATGCAACACCTGAAGAGTTTTCTGCTATGCGTGCCCATATGGAGGCGCAGATTACTCATGACATAAATGCAGCTCAAATGCTGAAGAACCAGGTAATTTGTCAGCCAGCAAAGTTGTGATTGTTAATCCATGTTGCTATACCACTTATAAGTTATAATACCAATACTGCATGTTTGAGGGGGGACTGGGGTGAGAAGAACAAACATAGGAGAACATGTTCTTCTTATCATTTTCTTTTATACTATTATTGACTTGGAAAGATTAGGTCTACGTCAACCAATCACACTTTTTACCACTTGAATTGAATCCCTTACGATCTGGGCGTCAAGGGTCGAGTTGTGAAAATAGCGTCTTTGCATGCGGAGGTAAGACTGTGTGCATCTTACTCTTGTAAGATCCTGCACTGGCGGGAGCCTTGTGCACTAGGTCTCCTTCTTTATTACACTTGACAACTTGGTGATTGACTTTACTCTAGAGAGGGGCCATGTTATGGTGTTTTTCCTACGACATTTATTTTCAAAAATATAAATGCATCTCTAAATGTCTTGGTTGGCAATTAAACTAAGTAAAACCCTCGTTTCTTTTACTTTTCATTCTGGCTAAGAAGTGTTCCTTTGACCTAATTTTGCATTTCATCGTGGGGCTCCTTTGTGAACTGTGCAGACTTCTAAGTCACACTGACCTATTTTTAAAGAAATTTGAGTGGGTTTTGCAAAGATCTCTTGTCCTTGGAAAGGATAAACCCGGAGTTCAAATATTAGGCTACTTCCTTAAATTTCATGTAACTGTTCCCTCCTGCTTCCGCACCCTCCATTCTGAATGAAGAGAACAATGTGAAACCACATGCAACACAAGATATATAACATATATCATTACTAAGAGCTCAACACTAATACATGCCCCCAGAAATTATGCTTGAATTTTTGATGTCTTCCTTAGAAACTGGAGTGGTGTGTTTTTAATTATGTGGTAAGAGTACCACTTTGCTGGGATTTTTCACCAAACTGAAGAGATGGTAAATATTGCATAAGATTTTTTCCTGGCTATAGTGAACATCACAATCTTCCAAAAGTTAAGCTAGAGAGGACCTGATTGCTAATCCCTGTTATTCTCTTTTGGCGCATTAGATTACTCTATTATACTTTAGGATAATTTTTACTATTTTTTTCAGGGTGGATTTTGATATTTAAGAAGTTGGGGTATTTTCAATTCTGACTTCGCATTCTTACAGTTTTATAGATCAACATTTCCTTTGAAAATTATATTTGCAAGAAAATATTATAGTTGAAGTTCCTTTTCCGGCTTGGAAAGATATTAAAATTTTAAATTGATGCATCCATGCAATTATTTATATCTAGGTAAGTGCAAAATATGTGAGGTGATATATGAATGTAATGGAAATGTCTACAGCCTAACGTTTGAGGTCAAATTTCTTATAATGAAGCTACAAATGTACATTTAGTAACATTTTTTGTGTACTTGCAAGGACACATTTTCACTGACATGCGACTGATCTTTTGTTTACAAATTGGCATCTAACATGTGCTCATGGATCCATTTTACATTATGGCAGGGCAATGAACTTCACGGCCAGGGAATGTTTAATGATGCCTTGCAGAAATATTTGCTCGTGAGTGTGGCATTTGTGTTAATTTACGTCTTTATGTTTCATGTGTTGGTTCTCTTTGGATTTTAGCCTATGTAACGATGAAATTTATATTATTTTTCAAAAATCTTTAGGCAAAGAAAAATCTAAAAGGCATCCCAGCTTCCAAATGTAGAAGTCTCCTGATGGCATGCTCTCTTAATTTGATGTCGTGCTACCTAAGAACAAAGCAGTTTGATGAGTGCATAAGCGAAGGTACAGAGGTATGGGCAAGTTAATTGTGGCTTCTAGTTTCACTGTGTTTTGTTCTTAGAATCTAAAATAATCATCTTGAATTGAAACTTGCAGCAAATAAAGGAAATGAGAGACTAAGAAATTCATTGTTATATATAATATATCATAGAAATTGGAGGAGAAGGGGAAATACTTTCTTTAATGGTGGCTCATTCCCTTTTTTGTACATATTGGACGTGTGCTTTGTTTGATTATAGGGCGCATGACACTTACGATATTGAGTGCCTATTTGCTTCATATGAATGGGAGGAAGAATTTCTTACATATTGGGTATGCTACAGGTCTTGGCACTTGATGCAAAGAATGTCAAAGCTCTTTACCGCAGGGGTCAAGCATACAATGAAGTAGGACGACTAGAAGTGAGTGTTCATTCAGTTCTATTCCTTTTTGATGGGTTGCAGCATTGTTCTTCTTAGGGACATCTCCCTTTAAATCTGTTTCTGTTATCTTATAGACATTCTGAAATATGCTAGGATGCAGTGTCTGACTTGAGCAAAGCACATGAAGTTTCTCCTGACGATGAAACTATCGCAGATGTCTTAAGGTATGGGATCTAGTCTTTCACAGATGTTTTGCCCTTACTGTTGACTTCACTTTGATAAGTTTAAGTATGCACCTCGCAGGAGAAAGAGTGGCATACTTGGCATGTCTGTCATCAATTATTCTTAGGTTTGAAAGCGTCAAACCATTTTTTCTCAAGGTGGAATTGTACTTTTTTTTGTACTAGGCCACCCAAATTGGTCCGAGCATTTAGGATATCCAGATTCATTGTCACCGCATACTAGT
Organism: Ilex paraguariensis; assembly: GCA_963454935.2. NCBI lineage: Eukaryota > Viridiplantae > Streptophyta > Magnoliopsida > Aquifoliales > Aquifoliaceae > Ilex > Ilex paraguariensis. The sequence goes on from CAUOFW020009057.1 coordinate 244,946, forward strand.
AATAACTTCGTATGTGAATACAATCTATAATATAAAAAATTGAGCGTTGGTCGTTCAACATTTATATTTTAAATAAAAATTTATTTTTCCTTTCCTTTTTTTGAATTATGCAATTTAAAATTAATGTGAACATAGAGAAAATAACAGAGAGATAGAGAAGAGAAGAAAGAGAGGTAAGAGTGAATTACTGGGGCTGTATGGTATTACGAAGTGTGTTGGTTTAGTTATCTGAAATTGAGGGCTGTGTAGAAAAAATGATATTTTTGAGCCGAAAAAAATTTGAGATGAATTTTGTATCATTGGATCAATGGTGACCGTTGTTGTGATCTTATAAGTTGAGAATTCAATTCAATTTCTTAGCTGTAATATTAAATATATTTTAGTGATAAGTACTTTTAAGTCATACGACCTCTCATCTCTCATTTTTTGGTACATTGTTAAAATGTCAACTACCTCAATCATGATCTCAGATAGATACTAGGTTCTTCATTTGGCATGTTTTTTATGTTTTCTGATGGACACAGGGGTGCTAAAGAAAGATTCATGAAAGAAAGTGGAGAGCATGCTTCGAGAGGTATTTTGCTGAAGTTGGTAGTTTTGATTTAAGCAACCAAAACTCCCACAACTTATGGGGCACATATATGCTACTTTCCTAAAAAAAAAAAAATTTATTTTTTATTTTTTGGTCAAACAGGGTTAGTTATTGAAGAAATAACAGAAGAAGTCCAGACGGTTTCACCTGAAATCTGTGAAAGTAAACCTACAGAATATCCTGTCTCACGACCAAAAGAAACCAGTGGCTGCTCTAATGGTCGAATTGACATCCCCGATGTGGTTCCATCAACAGATACAGAGTCTTTACAGGCTTTAAAAGATGATCCAGAATCTATCAGGTTGGTTTGCATCCATAAGGGATTTGTTCTGTATCTTGTTTGTTTATTCCAAATGAGGAATTTCTTTGTTGCATTCTAAAAATATTTTTTTTTCCTTTTTCGTTTCCCTCCCCTTCTAGCACAATGATGGGTCATATGAATGGATACTTTTGAAGGTTGCCTTTGCATTGTGCTTACCTTTTTTTTTTCCCTTGTTGGTCGCATTTTTTCCAATAAATATGGTTTTATCTTTTGTCCAATAAAAAATGGTGCTATTATTAATCATAAAAGACCAGAGAAAGTTAAAAAAAAAAAGATGAGTTGAAGGTGGAGAAGTCGTCCAAATCAAAGACACACCAAAATAAAATAAAATAAAAATACAACTTTAAAAGACCCAAAACTACATTACACATGAAACTGGTCAACTCGAGGTGAATGCAGAAAAATGGAGTATTCTCAAACTCATTAGTGATCGATGTCCAAAAAAAAGCCAAATAATAAATACTTTCCCAAAGGCCTTCAACTTCCTCACACTTATTATAAAAAATCCTCACATTACTTTCTAACTAAGTATCCCAAATAGTAGCGAAGCAAGCCAAACGTCAAATAGTCTTCCAACGTCTATGCCCACCATCTCTAACATCAACCAAGCATATCATGGTAATAAAGTTATCGGTGGCACCCAACATATACGCATACTCATATAGCTATACAATCTATTTCATAGTGAGAACTTGATAGGACAATCTAAGAATAAATGGTCCACAGTCTCACTATCACCTTTACACAGAACACACCACTGTTGTGTAGGAAAAAAGCCATGGGTTTCCTTCTTTAAAGCACATCATAGGTGTTAACCTTTCCATGAACAATTATCCATATATAATCTTGCACCTTTAAAGGCACTCTAGCTTCTCAAAACATCTTTGATGAAGGGAACAAAAGAACTAAATTTTGTTTCAAAACAACCGAAATGTTCTAAATGTATTCATTTTCATGAAANGTCTTGCACCTTTAAAGGCACTCTAGCTTCTCAAAACATCTTTGATGAAAGGAACAAAATAACTAAATTTTGTTTCAAAACAACCGAAATGTTCTAAATGTATTCATTTTCATGAAAACCGAAACAAATTAGTGATGAAAATGTTGAAATTCCTATGTTTTGATGTGTCTCAGTATGTTTCGGGGTGTTTTGATATAGTTCTATCAATGTTTGATAAACAAAATTTCAATTTTTTATTTGTTTCCATCATGTTTTCAAAATGTTTTGAAAACATATTTGAATTTTTTTCGTTTCGTAGTTGACCAAATCTATGCACCGAAATAAAATTTTGATCCTTGCCCATTAGAGTTATTTATAGGCACAAGTATTTGTAATGGAGAGAAATAAGACAAATGACTGACTAAAGAAGGCAAACGAATGATAAGAATCATATTGCACCTACTCTGCTCATTAAAATGGCATGGCATGCATGGGAAAATATAATCGTGGCTTCTAATTTTTAGGACTTCTCTTCATGTCTCCTCTTATTAGTTTATGCTGAAGTATAAATACTTTAAGTTACATCCTCTGTAACAACTTAAACTTTTAGAGTAGATGGTTGGTTAATATGGTACTAGAATAGGAGGTCTTGTGTTCGGATTTTACCGCTAACCTGATAATTAAATTATTTTCATATGCTTGACTCAAAATCTAGTTTGCACATGAGGAGAGGTCTTGAAGTATAAATACTTTAAGTTACACTCTCTCTAATAGTTTAAACTTTTAGAGTAAATGGTTGTTTAATAATTTCAAAAAGACAGAATCTACTTGTTTCCATAACTTTTATCATTTTCATTTGTGCATCTTGTATTTGATTGTATGTGTAATGTCCCGCTTGAAATTATTTAATTGACAGATGTATAGCCATGTTTGTGTAGCCTTTTCCATGTTTTTAATTCAACTTACACAATCTTGTTAAATACGGAGGGGTTTCAATATGTATTGTGGAAGGAGAAACAAGGAAAAATTGTGGTGTTTAACATCTGATTGATGGGGTATGATGTTCTGACACATTTGTGCGTATGTTGAAACAAATAACTTACGATTGGTAAACATCTCTGTGCTTGTTTGTGCTTTTTTTCATTTTAATTTTTTTGGGCCATTAGGGAGGGAGGAGGGGGGTCTGGGAGTTGTATTCATGCATAAACGTGTGTTCACATTGAGAGACTATGATGCAGTACTCATGCTGTGAAATATAGATGATTGATGCTAGGTTGTCGGTATAAGACTGGACTTTGTTTGTGTGGTCTTTTTTGCTGCTGCTTCTTTCTTCCTTTCTTTCTTTCTGCTCCACTCTCTTCCTCNCGATTCAGTACTTATGCTGTGAAATATAGATGATTGATGCTAGGTTGTCGGTATAAGACTGGACTTTGTTTGTGTGGTTCTTTTTTGCTGCTGCTTCTTTCTTCCTTTCTTTCTTTCTGCTCCACTCTCTTCCTCTTCTTTTGTGTTTTAAACTTGTTTCGACGACGTATATATTTCTTCAATTTTTGTCTACCGGAGAATATATCAATTAATCCACATTCTCTTTTTTTCTTGTGGTGAATTGCATAGATCCTTCCAAAATTTTATTTCTCGCGCTGATCCAGAAACTCTGGCTGCTCTGGGCGGTGGAAAAGTAGAGGGGATATCTCCTGATATGGTGAAGACTGCCTCGAATGTGATTAGCAAGATGTCACCTGAAGAACTTCAAAGAATGGTACAAATGGCTTCCTCCTTTCAAGGGAAAAATCCCTATTTAGGGAAAGGCTCCTCAAACTCTAATTTCGACAGCTTTAGTCCTGGTTTGGTTCCACCAGACTTGACACCTGACATGCTTAAAACTGCAACCGATATGATGAGTAAAATGCCATCAGAAGAACTTCAGAAAATGTTTGAGATGGCATCATCTGTGAGAGAAAAAGCTCCAGGATCAGCATCAGCTGCTGCTGCTTTACATTCTAGTGGGCTTAGATCAGATTTTGGGACACCTGACATGCTTAAAACTGCAACCGATATGATGAGTAAGATGTCATCAGAAGAACTTCAGAAAATGTTTGAGATGGCATCATCTGTGAGAGAAAAAGTTCCAGGATCAGCATCATCATCAGCTGCTGCTGCTTCACATTCTAGTGGGCTTAGATCAGATAGTGGGTTAGAAACTTCAGAAACTGGGGAAAGTTTTGAAGTTAGTGGAGATAATTTTGGTGAAAGTAGTTCTCAAGGTTTTCTTAATTCAAGAAGTGCTCCTCAGTCGGGCTTTCCAAGCTCGAGTGCTGACCTGCAAGAGAAAATGAGAAACCAAATGAACGATCCAGCTATGCGGCAGGTATTCAACTGGAATTCCTTGTTCGTTTCCTGTTCCCTGTTTTTAGCTGTTGGGTTTATTGTCTTTTTTCTTAGTTTTGTTCTTTTTTTGAGTTGGGGTGTGGGGTGGGGATTGGAAGCGGCCTATGCATTCATTGATTTTCTGCTTTCTTTTTCCCGTTATGTTTACGGTTTAACTGTCAAACTCTCTTCAATTTCCAAGTGAAACATTGACAAGTTTGAAAAAGAAAGATACGAAATTGAACCCTGGGAGTCCTGACTGCGATAAGTAAATACAGATTCAGGACATTTCCTGAGATCTCATGCCAATGAAATTATTCTGTCATGCTCCACAACCCTTCAATTCTGTTTTCTTTTCTTTTCTTTTTTTTTTTTGGGATGTGGAAAACTTTTCAATACAGCCTATTGTCTATCATCACATCTAATGGTTGTCGCTTGTGTGGTGAGTAGAATATCTTCATATACTTCAAGAGCTACACAATCCACATCCTGCTTGTGACCCATTTTTCGCAATGATACCACATTTGTCATATTGCCTTTTAGAGCAATATGATTTTCTTTCTGTTGTTATAATACACCATGAAATGATTTTTGTTTCCATGCGGATCCCTGATGTGCTTTGTTGTGTAAAGAACTGTGCTTGTATTTAGTTTATTGTTCAAATCTTTGATGTCATGAAAATTGGCAGATGTTCTCATCGATAGTTAAAAATATGAGCCCAGACATGATGGCAAGCATGAGTGAACAATTTGGACTAAAGCTTTCGCGGGAGGATGCAGAAAAAGCTCAACAAGCCATGTCATCGTTCTCACCTGACAACTTGGATAAAATGGTATCTTCTTGCTTAATTTACACCCCATATGACAATTTTTTGGAGTCCATGTGTCACAGTTGCTATCTATAACTTGGCAACAAAAATGTCAAAAAATCGATATACTTTTGAATTTCTCGTTTGACTGATACCTAGTTATATCCGTTCCCATTGCAATAAATTAGATGGTGCAAGCATGTATGTCACAAAAGCATCCCAATTGTTATTAATATTATTTACATTGCTGTTGTCAAACAAGGATATACATAAGTAAATATATGTTATTGGCGCAGTTATTGTTGTCAATTTGGATTTTAGTGGGATTTGATTTGTTGATGGTTTTCCTTAGTTCTGAAGTGTAGAAGCATTTATATGTATGAGAAGTTGCTTTGTTAGCCAACATTTTTATTTTTGTTATTAAATTTTTTCCTCCAATGTTCTATCCTCTTTGTCCGAAATATGAAGTCACCTGAAGCCATGGTTTTTGCAGCAATTTGAACAAATCAAAGCAAAGAATAAACTTAAAAAGCACCTGAATTTTTTCAGTGTAAAATAAACAAACAAGTGAGAATTAAAATTGCTGCAAAGATTCACTTATTTTTGGTTCTTAATTCCAAGTTGTAGACCTTAATAAATATGCCCTCAGTATTTCTTATTGATCTGTAGTCATTGATATGGATCTGTTGCTGTTACTCTAAATGTTTTTTCCCCTGGAAAGTAATTTTTACTCTTGAGAGAAAAAACCTTGTATGCTTTTGGTGGAAGAATGTTTTTAAATTTTTTGAACATTCTGTCACGTTTCGTTATCATATTATTGAGTATTATGGAACCAAGAGTTGTTGTGGTGTAGCACTGGTTGTTGTCAATCCCCAACACATTTCACAGTGTCGGATAAAATGAAAAGAGGATTTGCGCTCATTATTTTTGTCATTCACTCAGTTGGTGCCAACACCACCAGAGAATTTGATAGTGAATTGTTGTGGACAAGTCATACGGCCCATGATTACAGTTTAAAAGCGTGCTTGTCTTACCTATTTTATACTTTTCTCTTTCCCCAAAACTTCTGAGAAGTAACACTTTGGCTTCTTAAATTCGATGCTTTGCCTCATATATATTTTTAGTTTATTTTATTATGGGATTATTACATAGTAGTCTAGTCAAGTGCTGTTACAAATATCAGCAGGGTACCTCAACCTTGAGTTGGGACCAACAGAACATGAACTTCAATGATGTGCATCCATGAGGCTTTGAGACAATAGCTGTTTGGTTGTATTGATTAAGCTTATTGTGGCTAAATATTAGACTTGACCATTACATGCACCTGCATGCAGAATACCCTTTTCTTTTCCCTTAAATTTTGTTTAATTGTCGTTGCAGATGAAGTGGGTGGAAAGGATTCAACGAGGAGTCGAAGGTGCAAGGAAGACAAAAAATTGGCTACTAGGTAGGCCTGGCATGATATTGGCAGTATGTATACTCATTTTGGCAGTCATCCTTCACTGGTTTGGTTTCATCGGCCGTTAGACCGGGACATGTCTTGGCCAATCAAACACTGCAGAATTAAGCAGACCCTAAAACTGAGCTACAAGTCTCAAAACTTTATTTATCCCTCATACTCATCAGATCAAAGGAGTGGAATGCTGGTTGAAGGGTACTTTTAGTGGAAAAGGATGGAATTTTGTTAAGTGGATGATGAAACTACAAGCTAACAAACTTTTCTCTGTTGTATGTGATATTTACTTGTAATGAATTGGTTCATTAGTTGGACTTCTTGATGTTCCTTTAATAAGTCTGCTGGGGAGATCAGCATTTTAGGGTATTTATATAATTGCCAGTAACGGTGTAGCCTAAGTTTTTGTGCATAAATTGAGAATTTATAAAACTTTTAAGCTATAAAGTGTCATTCGCCTTTTAGTTTAGGATAAATCAGATAAATGATTCCTGAATTTTAGTTTGGTTGGTTGGTTATTCAGGTTGAAAGAGCCCTTTCTGTTTTATGCAAATCATGATTACAATAGTAGTTTTGATTATCTGCTGAACAGGTCAAGTTTGGTTTTTTTTTTTACCTCGGTCTTGGCTCGTTCAAATTTTAAAATAAATCAATTTTGATCAAATTTAAAAGCCAAATTATATTTTGGCTGGAATAAGTTCTTGTTTATAAATAATTCTAATCTAAAATATATTCTCAAATATATATAATAAAGTACAAAAGATTTTGAATCTCCCAATTTATAAATTTGTTTGAACGTTCTAGATTAATTAATAAATATTTGTAATTAATTTGACGGATAAAATTGACTCTCCAAAATATAATTTTTTGTCTAGAGAGTTATGACATTTTAAATCATGTGATTTTGGATATCTCATCTCTCCCCCATTCCCCTCGGGGTACTATTTACAATGACCAAGTATAAAAAACAAACAGAATCGTGCTCAGAAGAAAATTTAACAATTCTGAGATAAATATTATCTAGGTTGTTAAATTTGAAAATTTATGGGTAGGAACGAAATTTTGAGAATTAATTTAATATTTTAATATTATTACATAGTGTCTAGAAGCACAGGTCCATTGCTAATAACTTTAATATATACTTCTTTCTTTCTATATATGGAAATAGATATTTGAAAATTTTGAAGCTGTAGGGTTTTTATTTTATAATTCACTAAAAATATTTCACGGGAATTTTTGGTTGAGAATTTAATTATTTTAGGATTAACTACCAAATTCTAAGGCCCAATTTTTAAAAAATTTACTAAGAAAGTGAGTTTTGAGCTCACCTCAAATGATAGCAAGTTATTGTAAAAGTTTGGCTTTAGTTTGAGTCTAGCCAATTACACCTAAATCTGTACTAGAACTATAGAATGCCTTTTCTCCCTATTTTCTTTTTTCTTATAGTGTTAATTTATTTATTACAACATGAGTTTTTTTCATTCACATTCTACCACGTGTCTCATTAACTAACTATCACTTATTCAAGTTTATTTGTATCACTTTAATTTATTATAATTTTATTAATACCCCAATTGATAGGTAAAAAAAATTAAAAGACTTCAGAAGAATTATAAATTTTGTGCATTGCAGGGTTCACTGCTAGTTAAATCTGAATATAAACATATTTAATAAATAATCGAGCCATGACTCAAAATAGCTAAGACCTATGAAGCACGGATACGGAACATCTTTCATATTTAATAAATTTTATGTTTCTTGGAACATCTTTTTTTTGTTCCCATTTTTTTGTTTTTGTTTCCAAACTTCTAATACAAAACAAAAACAAAAATAGTATCTAAACATATTTTTATTTTTATTTTTAACAAAAATTAAAAATAAAAATACAAAACACAAGATAAAGACAATTACCAAATACCCCTTAAAACTCCAGAGTTATAGAGGTTTGTAAAGACAATTCTACCCTCATAGAGTCACCGGCGGAATCTAGAATCTTGCGCCGGCAGAATATCCGTTTTAAAATCCAAGGAATTTTGGGCAGTTGAGATCCTAGTCAACGGCCACAGTATGAACAGCGAGAGGTCCACATCACCTTTGTAGCAGACAGATAATCGCCACGTCAGCATATATATTTTTTTTGTCTTTTTTTCGCCGCAGTCACATCAAAATACATTTGTTGCTCGTCTTTAGTGCCCGGTTACCAAACGCAAAAAAAAAAAAAAAAAATCCCACAACGCAACTCTATTTTCTATTTTTCATTTAATAAAATTTTTATTATTTTATATTATTTGTATAACTACTATTAATAAATCAATCAAATCAAAAATCAACAATTTTCAATCAAGTCCATTATCTTTCTAATATTGCAACTAAAAAATTAAATTCACAATTTATAAAAATATAACGATTAAGATTAATTTTATTTTTAATTAATTAATTGAAATCCAATAATCTACATTCCTCACTTACACACTTCAACACCAATTAGACATTTGAAAATACATCGCAAAACGGCTATTTGTTACCTTATCACATAATTTTCTCCCCCAAACTTGATAACATGAGACAATTTAGGAGGGAGGAGACTTGAAAAACATTCTTTCCTCGGTCTCTAATTTTTTAAAATTTTTATTCATTTAATTACAAAATAATATTTTATCAAGTCATGTTCGGTCACATTTCCCATATAAATACACAATTGCTACCTTAATTAATTACCACTTATTTAAAAAAATTATCCTTCATCCCATTAATTAATCCATAATTATTACGCAATATCTAAAATAATGGGAAAAATTTAGAAAGATTTGATAAATTATAAATTTCGTATATCGCATGGGGGTCGACGTTAGTATATATATAAAAAACAAACAAATTAGGAAGTAGAAGGCTTGAGAAGATTTTCCTGCATATTGTTTAATTTTTTAGAATTTTTATTTTTTAAAAAAATTATCATACCAAATATTCTTCCAATCACATTTTATCATGTTTCTTTTGTAATTATCCCTCACTTCTCCACTAACTACCCACTGTTTTTTTTCAAATTTGCTTTCATAAAACTATTTTTACTATTCAATATTTTAATATTATTTTCAAATTGCGAGGGAAGCACTCCTCTTTGCTCATAGACAAGGATGTGATGTGATGCAATTACATTAAAATGAGACTGCATATCATTGATTAAATCCATTGATGCTGCTGCTGAGGATTTTTCCCCTCTAAGTGCCATTCTACTGGATATCAAGTCTACGAAGTTGAATTTTAGACTACGAAGCAAGGATACAGATATGAAATACGGGTACGATATGATACGAATATAACGATATGACAAAATTTAAAAAAGTAGGATACAAGTACCGTCAAAATATGACTATAATAAAATATTTTTAATATTTTGATTATTATATATTTTGGTAGTTCTTTAATATATAATAAAAAAAATTAATAATTCTTTTTAATTTCAAGAAAATATAGATCGTGTTGCTGTGGTATATTAACAAAGTGAAGTGACTAATTAAATGAATCAAAGCTAAAATTTACCTAGTATTTAGAAGTAATTTTTGCTAAGATTATAATGTAATAACTTTATTTTATACCTTTTGACATGTAATTGTAGATAATACTTAAAAAATACTCACGTGCCTTTGAAATAATATTGTATTCATGTATTGTATGACATGTGAATTTAAAAAGATATGTTAAAAGTTTAAATAAAAAATTATATTTGTTGCTTAACTACAAAAGTATCCGTAAAATATCCTAATATTTAATTATTATCGGATACGTAAAAGGTGTACCCGATATGTATCTTTGAGTATCTGACGAGTATCATATCTTATACAGTATCCGATATGGGTACGTCAACCTCAATAAAATATCCGTGTTTCATAGATTTTAGATATTTTAAGTTGTCTAATGTGCGTAGGATGAGAAATAGAGCTTCACATAACTTAATTAGAAATGCTCATTTTGTTTCAATGTTTGACCTATGGCAAAAAGAGGCATCTGATTTCACCGTATTTTCTCGTCTCGTAGATATTCCAAATTAATAAAATTACTATCGTTTCTACCAAAAAAAAAAATGGTGGGCCATAACAGAAGAGATGATACTGAAAACTAAAAAGGTTAATAGAAAATGATGAAATACAAATTTCGTGCATCACAAGAAATTATCGCTAATATATAATATTACATACGATTTTGAGTTTTTAAATTCAAATGTAGAATTCCTTCCTATCAGATCCTATCCAAAAAACAAACTACTTTCTTCAAAATCTATTAAACAAATTACCTTTAAACACTTCAATTTTTTTTATATTTATTTATTTAATTACTAAAATAATAAAATAAGCATAAAAATTAAAAAAAAAAATATAATTCAGTGTACCACACGAAACCGGCCTTGCTGCCTTACAAGGAGGAGCATTGAAATGGGTTTCTTGACGGAATTAAAAACGCCAACCTCACTTCATAAATTTTAATTGCGTACATTTGTCTATTTGGTATTGCGGGATACACGTCTGTCCACTCCTTTCCCCTCTTTTTCGCCCTTATCTATATTTTTTTAAGAGAATTATATTCAAATTTATTGAAGTTTGTCATTTATTTATTTAGACCCCCAGATATTAAAAATATTATATACAGACTTCTAAAATTTGTATGCGCATAACATTTAGACTTATATGGTTAATGTCTATTATATATTCGTTAGTAAATTACACTCAAATCTCTTGAAATTTATAGACGTATAATACTTAAACTCTACAAGTTTAAAATGTTGTACTTAGACCACAAAAACTCTAATAAAAGATAAAACAAACAAAATACAATGTTATATAATATCATTTATTAAAATAAAATCAAAAATAAAAATTCATTTTTTTTTCTTAAAAAATCGTAATGAATATTTAATTATACTATTTATTGAAATAAAACTAAAAAAATTAAACAAGGAATTTAAGTCATTCATAATAAAACATGAATTTTATAATCAAAATTCATGTTCTCTTATATCATTTATTGAAATAAAATTAAAATTTAAAATATAATTTTAAAAAAAATCATAATTAGTATACAATTATATTATCTATTGGAATAAAATTAAAAAATCAAAAAAATGGGTCAAACTATAATAGACACAATATCTTCTAACTTTAATTAGGATAATTTGGTAGCTTAATTTGGTCATTTAAATGACTAAATTAAATTCCAATACGTAATATAATTGTATACTAATTATGATTTTTTAAGAAAAAAATAATTTTTTTATTTTTTTATTTTATTTCAATAAATGTCATAGTAGAACATGAATTTTGGTTATAAAATTTAAAATATTTGATATTTGATATTTAATTAGAATATTTTTTATCTAAGTATAATATTTTAAACTTGAGGAGACTAAGTATTATACGTTTATAAATTTTAAGGAATTTGAGTATAATTTACTAAAAGATATACTAATAGACATTAACGATAAAAGTTTAAATGTTACGCAAGTATAAATTTTAAAAAATTTGTGTGTAATATTTCAAACATCAGGAATTTGAGTGATTAAGTAATAAACTTTATAGAGTTTAGTGTAATCCTACATATATATATTTTTTTAACTAATGGCGTGAGTTTCTTGAGTCTGAACCCCGACCCCACAAAATAGAAAAAACATGTGGAAATAACTGCCCGACTATATGCTTGTTAGGTGTTACCTCTGACTTATTGATACAAATTCGATACAAATAATTATAAAATTAAAACGATTGTAAAATACTCATAATAAATAACTTAAACTAATGTTTAATACTGAACACACTAAATAATTTTTTTTTTTGATCTTGACACGAACACGATACGAATAATAATAACACAAAATAAAAAATACGAGATTGGGAGTCATACAAACACAACTGGCAGGAGATGTTGTTGTATATTTACTGTTGATAGGTTTTTTTTTGGGGTGAATTATTATGTATACCCTCAAAAGTTTACACTTTGGTCCCTCAATAATCAATTACAACAATCAAGTCTTTAACCTTTATGATTAGTTTTAAGCAAATTCTTATGTTAAAATTCATCGGCAATTATAACAAAAAAGATAACGTGAACATTATGTATTTTAATCAAATATATAACTTTGACTAAATTAACGTAAATATGAGTCAACAACTTAAAAGGTGAGTCAATACATCTAATTAGAGACTTAAATTTATGCAAATGAGATGGTAAATGTAATTTTCATACATAAAACTCTAACATTAGGGCCAACTTATTCAAAATTAACCTATTGACTAGATCATGTTATGCTTCCGTCACCCCTTTATTTATTGACAAATTTGAACCAAGAATTAACAGTTGGTCTAATGGTCGCCGCAGCCCACCGTTAGACTAGTAGGTCGTGGATTTGAACCTCATTGTCTTCTTCCTTGTAAAAGTTCAAAATAGTGACCAGGAAAAAAATAACTGACGGACTTAACTGAAAAAGAAATTAAAGATTAAGGAATGTTTTAATTGGTAATTCAGGAAACAAATAACTTTGAGGGTACAAAAATGAAATTTACCCTTTTTTTAGGGGGGCAGGGGTAAATATATATATACAGATTCACTGTTGCGGCCCCTTTCGCTGTACAAACTCAATTCCAAACGTCAGACTCCTCTCTCTCTCTCGCTCTCTCTAAAAATCATTCATTCCGTTCTCTCTGTCATTGGAATGTCCAGCTTAGGTTTTCGCTGTTTTCACCGTGTTGTGAAGATTTGAAATGGGTGGGGAACCTATTTTCCTGGAAAATTTTCAAATTTCCCAAAAATTCTAGCCTGATACCCAAACCCAGATACACAAATATCTTTAGAATGTTATACGTTGTTACCATCAATTTCATTTCTTGTCGAAAAGCAAACAAGATCACAGTTTACGGTTTCGTTGTTTTCACCGAGTTGTGAGATTTGATATGGATTAGAAAGCCATTTTCCTGGAAAAATTTTCAAATTTCCCAGAAATTCTAACCAGATACCCAAACCCAGATACACAGATACCTTTAGAATCTTCCACAATCCCTACTTCGTCTTAATCAATTCATTTGTCCCCGCAAAGCAAACAAAATCAGGCCACAATCTCAGATTCCACCCCAATCTTCTCTCTGTTCTGTTGGTTGCTGCCTTTTCTCCCCTTGATTCGATCAACACCTTATTCGTCTGTGCATGCTCTGACTCGGGCGAGAGAGAACGAGTTGTGAGTGAGTGACTCGTCTGAGTCAACTCAGCACCAGTACCCAGTGGCCTCCTTACACCACCATCGATGACTCGGCAGATTGTGTTTGAGTCTCCTCCTGCCGGAGTTTACCGGAGACAACCACTCTTGACACCGCAACAAAACGAAAAGCCAAACCATCGGATCGGAGAGGTGGCGGGTGGGACGGCAGCAGAGTGCGCCGCGGTGTGTTGCTGCTGTCCATGCTCGTTGATGCACCTCCTCATCTTGGCCGTCTACAAAGTCCCCACTGGGCTGTGCAAAAAGGCTTGGAAAAAACAGAAGAGAAAGAGGGTGTTGAAGAAGAAGGCTTTGTTGGAGCAGCAGAACAGCACTAAGAGAGGGCCCATGGAGATGCACAACGGTGATGAAACGGACGGTGATGATGACGATGAAGGGATGGTTTTGGATGCTGAAATGTGGGACCGGTTTAATGGGGCTGGGTTTTGGAGGACTCCCTCAAAGAGAGATGATTGATCATGTAAAAATTATATTTTTCTTCATCATCGATCATAATTTTGTTAATTTGACCTTAAAACGTTATAATTTTTGGTATAATTTTTCGGTTTTTTTCCCATTTTCAAGGTTGTCGGTGCAATTATTCAAGTTGTCTTTCATTCAGCTTACATGCAGAATCAACAGGAGTTCAGGGAGCATTCTCTATGGGTTTTATTCGATACAGTTCAGGTGGCATTCTCTATGGGTTTTATTCTGGTATCGAAGTTGTTTCCTTTGGACGGAGAAACAGCAAAGATTTAAAATTTCAGAAGCTCCAAACCCTTGGATAAGATAGCTTGAGATGTGGTACGAAGATGATACGGGAATTGCAGCATTGCGGCTTGAGGTTTTATGATGGGACATGGACTAGACATGATGGGCATAAGGAATGGTGATAGGGTCATAAAGCGTTAATGCATTATGGTACAATGGCCTCAAGGCACTCACTCTCTTGTATATATTTTCTTGTTTTGTGCTGTGTTGTGTTGTTCACCTTTGAATAATAGTGATGCTGTGTATAGAATGAGAGGGTATGTCGTTTCTCCCAATTTTGGCTATTGTGATTCTGATGTCAATGAAGAGTTATGGGTTTTGCCTTCTTTCGAATGTATATCGGTTGTTCTTGATCAAGTTGTTATTTCTAAACGCCAAAATGAATGACGTGAGGCAAAGAAATTATCTTTTTAATGATAAAAAAGAGTTTGAGGGGATAATCGTAGTGAAACTCTTGTTGTTTAGGCGTAATCATAGCAATTTGAAAAGTCCATTAGTGGTACTAGTTGGCTAAAAATCACAAACACTCTCAAAAATTGACTAGATTCATAGCTTAAAGCTGCTCCATCCGTTTAGAATCTTAGATGCTCTCTTTGATTTTTTTCTTTTCCTGGCCTCGTAGAACTTCACTTCCCATGAATGTTGCCGACCTCGGATGTCATACGTAGCTGTCGGATGTTGATAGATTTTGTTGAGGTGCATTTTCAATTGCCTATAATAAATTGGACTTATTATAGTACCCACAAAAACATTTGTACCCTACTTTTAAAATTTATTATTTTAAAATATGTTTTTATAATTTTTGTCAATTATTTTATAATTCAACAATTTATTATTTTTATAAGTGTTTTATCATTTTTATATGTATTTTTATCACCGTCGTGGATATTTTTACTATTGTTGTGGTAACTATTTTTACAACTTTTTTTCTATAAAAAAAATACCACTTTTGTGAGAGATTTATAATATTTGTAGGTCTTTTTACTACTTTTTTTTGGATACTACAACATTAATAAAAACTTCAACAACAATAATAAAAATACCAATAAATATAATAAATTTCGGCATAATACAAAAATTCTATTTTTTGGTACCACAGTGAAGTCCTTTTTTGAGTCAATTTTTAACTTAATGTATTTACCTAAAAAAAAGTTATAACTCTAGAGGATTAAGTTATTCTAACCAAAAAAGAAAAAATAGATTGAGTTAAGGGGGAACAAAATTTAGGTCCTAAAATATTTGGAATCGATTCTAAATATTAATAACAATATCAAATGAACTCATTTTGTTTTAACCTCACCAAATTGAGTTGTAATATTGTCTTTATCTGTAGCATCCCTTGATTTGATATCGAAAAAATAATTTTTGGTATCATAATTGTAACTATTTTATCTTATTCATTTACAATCACATGCTATTTTTCTCCAGCATCATACGTTTAAACATTGGTCAAGCTGAAAGTGATTAGTTTTTAGTGAGTAGCTTTATTTTTAACAAGATATTTGTTTATTATGGCCCATGGTTTTGTAAGAAATCATTATTTTAGTATCCTAAAATAGAAATCATAATTACCCAATACAACTTAAAACTCCTTTTATTTTGCTCTTTGTATATTGCGATTAATCTATTTATTTGGTTGTCAAACTCACTTTTTATTTACCTTTCTGGGTTTTAAGGTGGATAAGACTGAAATGTTAAGCTTAAATGAATTGTCGAGTCTTGGAGTTTTCATTAGGGCTCGGTGGTTGGCTGTTATGCTAAACACGGTTAAGTACCTTATGATCTCACTGCTGAGGGCCTAACGGGATAGTCGTTGAGCGCTCTTCCTTGCTCCCACCCCTTTTTTTAAATAGCAAAAAAAAAAAAACTTAAATGAACTTATGGGTCGACATTTAATTTCTGTATGCTTGCGAAATATTTCTTGTCACAAGGCTGTAAATTCACAAGATTTGATTTTTAGATTATTTGGAGGATGATTGTAACTTTCAATTGGGAGTTTGTGGATTATTGGTGCTTTTACATTGAGATAAACACGTATTTTTGAAATTTTGTCATTCTTTTTTGAAAGTTTATCTTTGACCACATTAAAAATTATATGTAATAGCAATAAATTTTGGTTTCCTTTACGAATATATGTAGTCAAATTTCATAATTATCGAATTTATCCAAGCTGTCAATTTGCTTAGTTGGAGAGTTCAAATTTTAAATGCTAGTTCTAAGAAAAGGGACCACTTACTACCCATGACCTTGACATAATATTCACTCATTCTTCCCTTGTAAAATGGAGAGGTTAATGTCACTAATATCAATCATCATTTTCTTGTTTCCTCTCATCCACTTACCCCTGAGTTAATTCTCCACTCTAATCATGGAGAAAGGAGTCGATTTAGTAGGAAAAAAAACTTGTAAACGTACACAAAATCATAATCTCTGTGTTTCATCTCTTTTATTTAATTGTCGAAATTCTTAAACAGATGTCAAAGGCTTGCACATATAACGTTTGAGTTGTCTTTGGCAAAAATTAAGGCCACTTTGTCTTATATTCACCAACTGAATAATAAGACGACGGACCCTATATTGAAGCGGTACTTTATTGTTTGCATTGAGCTGTAAATTAAAATTGCGATCATTCTAGAATCATAGTGGCCTATGGTTGAATGTAATGGTCCATCTCAATGAATAAGTCAATGTTATACTTGATAATTGCCAGCATGCTTGCTTAGATTATCAAAATTATCCAGTTCATCTCATCCATTGATTTAGTCCACCTAGCCATCTTTCACATTAGAACAATACGCAAGAAATGGTAACATTATTAATGTATGGCATGTTTTCCCAGCAAACTTATTGCATTACCACAATGGAATTAAGACATATTTGTTTGGGGTATTAAAAGATAAAATTGGACTAAATTAATCTACTTGTCATATAATATTAACGTTAGATCAAGTTACAAGTCCTGATATAAAAGACTAACGTTAGATCAAGTTACAAGTCCCGATATAAAAGACTAGTAACTAACTTGTGCCTGAAGGCACTAATTAACTCAAAAAACCTCTAACACTGGTCATGCAATATAAATATTTTCAAACAATACTTTATTTTTTATTATTTTCTTTAGTTACAAATTTAAAATAAATTTGAAAATATTATTTTCTAAAAAAATTTGACAAAACTTCTTTAAAAACATTGACTCCTACAAATATCAATATATACACAATTTATATATTTAATCATTATACCTAAAAAATATCTTCTTTTTTGGGTAGGAGTCGATATTACTGTGTGTGTGTGTTAGCGGGTATATATATATATATATATATAGAGAGAGAGAGAGAGAGAGAGTTATATAAGAGATGGGATAAACTTATAAGAGATGAGAGTTTTAATGGTTATTACATGTATTTTATTATTATTAAATATATATAACTCTCCAACTCTCATTACTTTATTATTATATGCATTTAGGATAGAGAGAGAGAGAGAGAGAGAGAGAGAAAGAGTATGAAGTAAATAGAAAAATAGGACAATAGAATTATATGAGAAATGAGAGTGTGTGTTTAAAATGTGTGAGAGATAGGAGAGAGATGTAAAAATAATGAAAATTCAATTAGGATCATATAAATATATATAAAATGACATACATGGGCAAAGTTGTACAGGGGCGCAGGTGGGCACGAGACCACCCTCAAAATTTTTAAAAAAATATGATATGTATATTTATATATTCTAAAAATTATACACATATTTTTTACTTAAAAGGCATACCAAATCAAAATAATTGATGTAACAAATAAAACTAATTGTTCAACAATACTACTACCAACAGTATATTATATATAGTTATGACTATATACGTGAATATCAAACCAAAATAATTAGTTTAACACATAAAATCTCAGTAGTTAATATAAACCAACTTTTATCTTTAAAAAAATTTCGATAGAGTTCTCCTTGAAAACATGATCTAATTGACAATATCAACTTGTGTGTACAACTCATAATCAAACTTTTTTGTAAATAAATACTATCTTAAATCAATAATCTTGTCACATCACATTAATATCGCTATTACCATTGTTTATCAACTGCTGCAATTTAATAATCGAAAACATCTAATACAAAATAAATAAGATACAAATTATAAAATAAACTAACACTAAACTGAGGCTAATATCAATAATTAAATACATTCACTAATCCCGTAGAAGCCAAATAACTTGTAAAATTAATATAGTGTGCCTCCTAGTTAGTTGTCATGCTTAAAGGTGCTTTATAATACAAAAAAAAATAATTAATTAAAATTCACTAATTATTAATTAAAATCATTAATTAATTGAGAAAATTGATTTTCAATTTGGGATGTTTGAAATCACCTCTATCTTATTAATGTAGATGAGATAGAGAGAGAAAGAGAGTTAAATAAGATATAAGAGTCTTAAAAATTTTTGGCATGAGGACCGTCGGATTAATAATCGTCAAGAGATCTAAGTCGCAAAAAGTTAAAGATAAAGAAAATCTAGCCACTTTATTATAACTAATCATTACCCGTGTTTGAAAACACTATATAACAAACAAATAAAATCTTAAATAATTACCCAAATTTAAAATGAATGACTTAAAAATATTCATATCAATTCTTTTTTTAAAATGAATCAAAATATATCGCCGATCATATCTTTCGTATTAATGAAACTGTCATAAAAATTATATAAAAACTCTCAAAAACAATACCAACATCGTATATACAAATGTCTCTAGGAAAAAAAAAATACTAACATAATTCCATTGAAAGTTACAATTATTAAGTAATATATAAAATGTTGCTCATTTATAAGACTCACGAATTTATCACTTCTATTACCACTCAATCCAATAACACAACATAATTATAAACTAACAATGATATTTCTAATCCACTCTATCCCCATGTAATAAATACCTCAAGCAAAAAAAAAAATACTAATAGAATACAATCAAATTCATATTCTTTAAGTGATAAATAAAATCAACCAAATCTTACTCATTTATAAAATTTATGAATTTATCACTATTCAACCCTAAATGACACAATATCATTACAAATTTAATCACTAAATGCCCAATTTCTCACATATAAATATACACAAAAAAACACTCACACACATTTCTTTTTTGATTACTAAAAAACTCTTCTAACCAATAAATACTCAAGTTTTTAAGATATAATAATAATAAATTAATGTTTAATTAAAAAATAGGATAAAAGTCATGGAATTTTCTTGAGTTTTGACAATATTACATGGACAACTCCTAATCTTTTATAAATAACACGGAGACACATTGAAGTTTGAATTTATTGCCTAGAGACCCCTTTGTCTCCCTTCCATCAATGTCGCTAATGAAAATTGATAATTTCATCCCAAAAAATTTTATTATTTTACAATTGCCCTTCTCTAAATTTAGTACCAAAAAAATTAAAAATTTAATAAAATCAAATAAAATTTAATTTAGTACCCAAAAAATTGATTAAATAAATTTTAATATTAATTTGATAACAATAAAAATTAAGTTGATATTAATTCGACAAAGTTTAATACAAATTGAAAAAATTAAATGTCAATTTTATATAAAATTATATATTGATTTACAATCTAAGGTTCATTTCGTGTTGAATATTATTTAGTGTTTTTAATCAATGTGCTATTTTTTTTATTTATGTCGAGTGTTATTTACAAATTAAGAAGTAAGTGACAAAATACATGCTGTCATATATATAAAAACTTTGAAATAGTTTTATAGAATAAATAATTTTATAAGATATAGTTTCAACTGTTTTATAGAGTAAATAATAACAAAAATAATAGTATGAGAGAGAAAAAGAAAGAGAGAATTATATGAGAGTTGAGAGTCTTAGAGTTATACAAAAAATGAAAGACCAA
Organism: Ilex paraguariensis; assembly: GCA_963454935.2. NCBI lineage: Eukaryota > Viridiplantae > Streptophyta > Magnoliopsida > Aquifoliales > Aquifoliaceae > Ilex > Ilex paraguariensis. The sequence continues at coordinate 265,357 of CAUOFW020009057.1, forward strand.
TTAGGACCATCGGATCAAAACGATCTGAACCGCAAAAAGTTCAAGACAAACAATCTAACTATTTTATTATATAGATATTTTAGTACCAACCCATTGTTAAAGTTATATTTAACACCTATTATTATAGTATTACATCTTTTGGAGATGGAAAAGAGAGCAGTATAATTATATATAATAGGGCCCAAACAACAAAAAGGTGGGGAAGTTATCACGATAGAAAAGATAAATAAATGAGTATAAGGAACCAACGATTCTCTCTTTTTAAACAATCTATATTTTTCACACTTAATCGGTATTTGATAGATTATCCAACCCCAATATGTCAAAAGTGTCTTGATAGGCTAACGAGTTATGCGTTGATATAAAATGTTTTTAAATACAAAACTTAATGTCATACCTTGTACAAACACGAGATTGGTATTAGAAGAATGGGTCTACAACTTGTATAAACCTTAATCCAAATGGGATTTAGTCGGATAGGATAAAGTGATAAACCAATTCTTATCACTATAGGTTAGAATGAAATCTGATGAGCCCAGATTTTATTAAGTCAGACTCAATTAATTAAGTAAGCTCAAATTAAGTACAAGGCAGACCAGACCCAGCTCGTTAATTCGGCTCAATTTAAAGTTCAGGGAGTTCAAGAAGAATAGCACACATGGAGAACAATTATTGGGATAGTCACTCGCCAAGATCAAGATTATCTCTACTTGTAAATATCCTAGTTGTGGCTATCCTCCTCGAAAAGTTAGTCATATATCCCTTCACACCACCGCTTCAACTAAGGCTATGTGCTTATAAATTATAAACTATTTTCACATGGGAGAGACATTTCTCTATACACCTTACACAACTATCTGTCATAGCTACCAAGAGCATATCCTTGCTCTCTCTCTCTCTCTCACACCTACTACTTCATCAATAAAGACCACCGGCCACCGTTGCTATCTTCAAAGTGGAGTAGATCATCATAACCGAACTACTATATATCTGTGTATTGACTGTGTTGATCTCACATTTATATTTACTGCATTTATTACCCATATTAATTACTTGACAGATGGTGTATAAATCTACTTTTGTGCATTATCAAAATCAATTGTCCATCCCATCCCATATTATACTTAAATCAAACATGTCCTTAAAATAGTGTCTTGAATTGTGATGGTTGTATGTGTGTTACTTTGCATCTGAGTATATTTGTGAGAATGTTTTAAGATGATTCGAGTTGATTTACGCTGAGTTGGCTATTTCCTTCGGACATTTAGGCCAAATCTACTCAACCCTAGATATATCAAAAGAAACCCAACATAACTAAGCCTATCACTTTTAGATGGACCAAAAAGGAGACTCTCATCACAACTTAGACTCATTAAGAATGCTAGTTATGCATGGGGAGTTATTTAAGGAAAGATCCTCAAGTCAATTTGAACATAATTTACTTAATATCATACTATAATCAAAGGAGTCCAAGATGAAAACTAAAGTCCCACGTGGGTTAAAGTAGGAATTTCAGGTTGATTGATAAGCTCTCATCTATGAGTCAAGGGTTAATCCATACTACTCCAAGGCTAATTGTCACTCCATCCACCCATAATTTTTGCAAGAGCATGAAAGGGAGTCATCTTCTATGACTAAGGTATGCAACTATTAGTCTCACACAAAGCACATAAGTGTTAAGTGCTTTTATTTTGTCCCAACTCTTAAAGAATTTGACCTGGATGTCAATTAGTCTTAGGTTTACATCACACTAGAGTGATCTTACCTTTGTTATTCTCTCTTTGTAATTTTCTTACAGAGTTTTTAAGATTGTCGTTCTGTCTTGATCAAGGATTTCTTAAGTCACACCTAGAAGATCGCACAAGACATTTTTTTTTTATTAAGGGTAATAGATCTTATATTGTATACTCATAAGTCTCTATGTATGTCTAACTATGTCTAACGATACATATCCAAGTCATATGATTAATATATGAATATGTTGTGTTGTTCAAATATAGAGGTCCGTACACAAGATAAGTATTGTGTCTCAAGTCTAAAGATCAATTGCATACTTGTAACTTATGATTTAATATTGACAGGTATGTAAAATTCTATATAAAAAATTTTATATTAGTCAATGTTCACATTCAATATACTTATTCTCTAACAAGAACATACACACTTGTTTTTGTGTCTCTGCACTAGTGACTTAGACAAGTCACTTCATATCAAATAGGAGTAATCATAATATATGTTAGTCTATCCAAATTGTGCAAGTCATTTCATATCAAATAGGAGCAAACATAATATAAGTTAATCTATCCAAATTGACAGTGGATAAAAAAAAAACGGGTATTTGTTCAAACCCGCTCCGTTTGGACGGGGATGGACTATACGTATTGAACGATAGACGTATACAAGGATACCCGTATAAACTCGCACGGGGATGGACTTACCCTTATCCCCGCCCCCGTTACCCGTTATATATATATATATATATTCCAAATCCCTAACTAAACATATTTATTGTAACTATCAATCTAAAAATATGGTAATCAAACTAACAAGTGGTATTGTTATGTGGTAATCTTATCAACTTTTTTCCCTGATTGTTCTTTTTTTTATGTGTGCTCATCTATGAAGCACGGATACGGATACGAGATACGGGTACGATACGATACGGATACGGCGACACGATAAAATCTAAAAAAGTAAGATACGAGCACAGTCAAGATACGACTATAATAAAATATTTTTAATATTTTTATTATTTTTAACTAGCTTAATATTTATATACTTTGGTAGTTTTTTAACACAATAAGAAAAATTAATAATTCTTTTTAATTTTAAAAAAATATATATCGTATCACTATAGTATATTCATAAAGTGAAGTGATTAATTAAAAGAATCAAAACTAATATTTACCGAGTCGGTTTATTTTGAAGTAATTTTTGTTAAAACTATAATGTAATAGATTTATTTTATACTCTTTTGACTTATAATTGTAGATAATACTTAACAAATACTCATTTGCTTTTGAAGTGGTATGAATTTTTATTAATGTATTGTATGGTACGTAAATTCGAAAGAAAATGTTAAAAATTAAACTCAAAAATTATATATGTTCATTTAACACAAAAATATCCGTTAAGTATCCTAATATTTAATTATTATCGGATACGTTGAAGGTGTATCCGATATGTATCCTCAAGTATCCGGAGAGTATCGTATTTAATACGGTATCCGATACGGATACGCCGACCTCGACAAAGNTGCAACTATTAGTCTCACACAAAGCACATAAGTGTTAAGTGCTTTTATTTTGTCCCAACTCTTAAAGAATTTGACCTGGATGTCAATTAGTCTTAGGTTTACATCACACTAGAGTGATCTTACCTTTGTTATTCTCTCTTTGTAATTTTCTTACAGAGTTTTTAAGATTGTCGTTCTGTCTTGATCAAGGATTTCTTAAGTCACACCTAGAAGATCGCACAAGACATTTTTTTTTTATTAAGGGTAATAGATCTTATATTGTATACTCATAAGTCTCTATGTATGTCTAACTATGTCTAACGATACATATCCAAGTCATATGATTAATATATGAATATGTTGTGTTGTTCAAATATAGAGGTCCGTACACAAGATAAGTATTGTGTCTCAAGTCTAAAGATCAATTGCATACTTGTAACTTATGATTTAATATTGACAGGTATGTAAAATTCTATATAAAAAATTTTATATTAGTCAATGTTCACATTCAATATACTTATTCTCTAACAAGAACATACACACTTGTTTTTGTGTCTCTGCACTAGTGACTTAGACAAGTCACTTCATATCAAATAGGAGTAATCATAATATATGTTAGTCTATCCAAATTGTGCAAGTCATTTCATATCAAATAGGAGCAAACATAATATAAGTTAATCTATCCAAATTGACAGTGGATAAAAAAAAAACGGGTATTTGTTCAAACCCGCTCCGTTTGGACGGGGATGGACTATACGTATTGAACGATAGACGTATACAAGGATACCCGTATAAACTCGCACGGGGATGGACTTACCCTTATCCCCGCCCCCGTTACCCGTTATATATATATATATATATTCCAAATCCCTAACTAAACATATTTATTGTAACTATCAATCTAAAAATATGGTAATCAAACTAACAAGTGGTATTGTTATGTGGTAATCTTATCAACTTTTTTCCCTGATTGTTCTTTTTTTTATGTGTGCTCATCTATGAAGCACGGATACGGATACGAGATACGGGTACGATACGATACGGATACGGCGACACGATAAAATCTAAAAAAGTAAGATACGAGCACAGTCAAGATACGACTATAATAAAATATTTTTAATATTTTTATTATTTTTAACTAGCTTAATATTTATATACTTTGGTAGTTTTTTAACACAATAAGAAAAATTAATAATTCTTTTTAATTTTAAAAAAATATATATCGTATCACTATAGTATATTCATAAAGTGAAGTGATTAATTAAAAGAATCAAAACTAATATTTACCGAGTCGGTTTATTTTGAAGTAATTTTTGTTAAAACTATAATGTAATAGATTTATTTTATACTCTTTTGACTTATAATTGTAGATAATACTTAACAAATACTCATTTGCTTTTGAAGTGGTATGAATTTTTATTAATGTATTGTATGGTACGTAAATTCGAAAGAAAATGTTAAAAATTAAACTCAAAAATTATATATGTTCATTTAACACAAAAATATCCGTTAAGTATCCTAATATTTAATTATTATCGGATACGTTGAAGGTGTATCCGATATGTATCCTCAAGTATCCGGAGAGTATCGTATTTAATACGGTATCCGATACGGATACGCCGACCTCGACAAAGTATCCGCGCTTCATAGGTACTCACTGATTAAAACTGTTAGAAGTTTGGATTGACCATGCTCTAAAAACAGATAAGAAAGAGTAATATAATTTTGTATTTCATCATGGGTAGAATTATTGAATTAGCGAAATTTTAATTTTTCATCTTTTTAACACTTTATGGCTATAATATGAATTGTAATAATAAAAATTCTTCTAAAAAACTTCAAGTGTAGTGCTAGTGTTTTCTTAATTCAATTTTATTTTCCTTTTTCTCTATTAGTTTCGTTTCTCTTTTGTGGTCCAATGACACTTTAAATAAAATATTATATTATTTTGGCTTTTACATTTTATAATCTACATTATGTTGTGTTAGATTATTTAAAATGTTGTTTAATTATTTAAAATATTAGATTTATTTATAATTTTGGATTATGCTACTTGGGCTTGAGCTTGGGCTTAGGCGGGAACAGGGAAAAGCAGGAACGGGAATGAGGATTATAAATTTACTCGCGGACGGGGGTAGACTAGGGATGAACAAAATTTTTTTAAGCCGGTACAGGAATGAAGACTACATTCTCCGTCCTCGTTTCGGTCCACTGACATCCCTACACATAATAATCCTATAACTAAGAACCTTTAAGTGGCAAGTACTAATAAGTATAGATCATCTCTTTCCAATGACTTGAGAAATTATTTTTTTAAATTATATTGAATGAATTTTATGATGCATGTTAAACTGAAATAAATCAGAAACATAATAAATAAACTAATGTAAAAGAAATCGTTCATCACGAGAGTGGGTTCCAAATCTCTTCTTAACGGGAAGACCGCTATTAAGAAAAATTAACATAATAAATAAATTTATCTTTTTATTTTTTTAAGTAAATAAATATTATTAATACAATCTTAATATTATCTTTAGGATTGATCTTACAACATTGTATTCCCCGAGAGATGGCCGCTAGTATCGTATGGCATAATCTATGATTTGGTCATTTTCTTGCCCCAAGTAAAACAACTAGAAAAACGATTAGTTGACTAAAATAGTATAATTTTTTTAATCAAAAAGAAATTAGATGAATAAATAGGCAAAACTAAAGAAAAAAAGAAATTTAAATAAAAATTAAAATTAAAATAGTGATTGATATATCATGAAAGAATCACTGTAAGCCACGTGTAGTGAGAGTGGTAAGGCGGAGACCAAGCCAAGGTGCTGTCCTCCTCCTGCAAGACGGTGCGGGGGCTCAGTCTTCAGTTCTCGGTCACACCGCCACAAAAGTAAAAAAAGATAGGAAAAACCCAACAACAAACAAAAAGTAAAAGTCTTCCCCCGGGTCTCTCTCTCCCTTTCTCCTCACAATAGTCTCTGCAGCCTAGGTTCTTCACTTCTTAATACTTATGTATTGTTGTTATTCACTCTCTGTCGGATTTTAGCTTTGATCTGTCAGATTAACGGAAGACCGTCCAGAATTTTCTCAGGTAATTTATGGGTAGTTCATCAGTCATAATTTTCTGAGGTAATTTATAGGTTTGTATTTGGGTATATATATGAATTTGTTATATGCCTTTGTAAAAAATTGGCTGATTTATGGTATTACGTGTTATTTGGAATTGGGTTGATTTTGTGGATTTGATCGGTCTTAGTTAATGGGTAGTTGTAATTATATTAAAGGTATGATTTCAAAGATGGGTTTTTTTCCTCCCAGTCGTGGGTCTCATTTTGTTTCTTTTTTCGTCTGAAGGTTGTTTTGTTTCTTTTATTTTTTGTTGTCTGTTGGCTAATTTTTTGAAATTGTTCAGTTTTAGCCCTGCGTGATGCCTTGTTATTCTTATTAGATAATTAAATACTTAAAATACCTAGAAAAGGTGGTTTTTTCAAAGTTGATTCTTAACTCTCAACCATATTATTTGCGTTTCCTTTACTTCTTGGAAAATGTGATTCTCTATAACTTAGTCTAGGCTTTAATACTTAAATGTTTTTCTATATGTAGCTGATTCTGTGAATGTGTTCAATCTCAGTGTCTTTGTAGTCCCTTTTTTGGGCCAGATTCTGGGTAGTAGTCAAAGTTTTATACTATTAGTCATATTTTTTGGCATTGGTATGACCTTTTTAGTTTTCGGGGGCTTGAGTGTGCGATGCTTTGCATTTAAGGTTTGGTTCATTTTCATGATTGTAGATATACATGTGTGTGGAGGGGAGATGCTTTGGATTTTGTATAACTTGTCTCCTAAACTTTGTGTTCAGTTTTAAAGAAGTAAACGATGGAAGAGGGCAAGATCTCCGAGAATAATTTGTCATCGGCTGCAGCTTTTGTGGAAGGGGGCATACAAGAAGCCTGTGATGATGCTTGCAGCATATGCCTTGAAGCATTTTGTGAAAGTGATCCTTCAACTGTACGTATAGGCAATTACATGTATTGTTATTGTGGCTGGGTTTGGCTTTGCCTAAAGTAATTGTGATTTTTCTCTTGCAGTTGACTGGTTGCAAGCATGAATTTCATCTCCAGTGCATTCTTGAATGGTACTCTTATTTACTTCCTTTCAATAAGATGTGTTTCTTTAGATTATTTTGCTATGGTGCACTTTGAAGGTCAGCTACCTAGGGCTGAGATGAGATGGGAATATCACCTCGATTTTGTGTCATGAATGGCTTAAAGAGTGATTGTATTCCGCATGGAATTATGAGGACCACCTAGGATTAGTTTATATGGTTGAAAGGATATTCCACCAACTGCCAATTGGTTTGGTTTTGGGATGGGTGCCTAAAGCATTATATTATAAGTGAGCCTTGGGTAGTTTGTTGGTTAAGTCTTTCAATAATTTTAATTTTCCGGTTTGTTTGTCTTATTATTTCGTTTGTACTGGTTAGCACACGAGTGAGCCTGGGTCACATGCTAGGGAGGGTGAAAAGTAAGTTTGTTTAGTTTTTATGGTTGAGGGGCCTCTCCATCAATTTCTAATTGATTTTGAGTGGGATGTCTCTAATAAGTAAGGAACTAATAGTTGGCCTAGCGGCATGAGGTTAAATTGAGATTGGGAGCAAGTGCTGTCTGTAGTGAAGTTCAGGTGACAGATTCTTGGTGCATCTCTGCTTCAATTACTGTTTCTCTCACTTGATTTTATTTTCTCTTTGGGCACTTCTTAAGAGTAGCACATCAACGCGCAACAGATACATGGTGTAAATAGCTACATCAAAGATTATTTGATGCCATAAATAATAAGAATATTGCATTTTTTTGATGTCCTCTCTCAAGCAATAGATGTCAATTGCTATTTAAGGGTTGCTACAGTCCTACGTAAGTGAGATTTCACTGGCTTGCTTTTTTGTTTTTCCGGAAAGTAATTCACTGGCGTTGTTACTAATGTGGAAATGTGTAGTTACCATGAGGTCCAAACTATCTGCCTTGAATTTCATAAAAAAATGATTTAAAAGAAAAACCATCCAATTAAAAATTTCCTCTGTTTCACAAATAAGTTTGAGGATTTTAAATTTACAACTTTTGGGCTTGTAACTAAATGGAAAAAGTAAACGAGCATTCATAACTAACTAATAATAAATATAATCCACTCATTCACTTTCAAACTGAAAGTAACATCAACAATGTCTAACTGAAAATCCCAAAACATAAATCCACCATTAAAATTTTACATCTGAAACCACAAAAATACAAGAATGTCTTATGACTAACTCAAATCTAAACATCCATAAATCCTGTTTCCATATAATGAATTATTGAAATAAACTAGGTCAACAGTCATCAAGCCTCAAATTTCGGGGCAACTTTCTGATTTGCCTCAAACTCTAACTATGTATTCTCACCTAAGTCTGTATCAATCTCCACACCCAAATTTGAAAAATGTAAAGAAGGGGTGAGCACAACTAACTTAGTAGAGAAAACTTTCCAAAGCCTAAATAGGGTATAGAAAATGTATAAAATCAGGTAGGTCACAATTTCTAAAACAAATATATAAGTTTTGAAAGAAAAACATGTAAGTAAAGACGATCTCATGTATTTTATGCATGAATTGTGATAGCTCAAGCAAACAGTGAAGAAGATAAGTAGTTTGATTAGCAAGAATATTCATACACCGGATACAGCTGGTCTACAACATCACAATAATCAATCATATTAATCCCGAAGGGCTTTAGGAAGAACTGATATTGATGCATTAATAACTAAACAATTTTTTCAAAGAGTAGTAGGAATCTGTAAGGAACCAAATTTGTCTACTAATCGCCAGTCTCGGTTAACGTAAACAAATATAGGAACCCTTGAAACCTCGCAAAGAACCAAACACATCCACTGCGAGTAGTAGGAAACCTTGAAACTGCTCGAGGTAACAAGCACGTTTACACACGGGTGCATTAAAGTTCATCAAACCAATAATTCATTAGATTATAGTATGCCTTTAAAATCAGATCAAGTAATGCAATTAAATGATATTTTCGATATTCATTAAAATAAGTAGGAACATAGTGAAAACAGGTATGAGATCGTAAATCAACATTCGCAAAGTTTCCATCATTCAAAGATCTAGGGTTTGAGAACTCAAAACGCCCATATAATGAAAATCATGTATTTTTCGATCGAATCGCATCATAAGTTTCAAAGAGATCAAAACTAATCTAGATCTAAAATATTTATACGGATACAAGTCAAAATTAGATATGTATATCCCTAGTCTCAATTATTAGGAAAGAGTACCTTTATTCAGCCAAAAATCTGATCCCTATACATTTCTCTTTATTTCCTACGTTCTTAACCCAATGATTCTCCGATCTCATTTTCTTTCCCCTCTCTCATCTCCCGAGTCTCTCCTAAGCTCCTTAGGGTTGAAATATGTACAGAAAACCCTAAAACTAAATCCCTAGTGTTTATGTAGTCCAAAATTTTGATGAGTTGACGTGCTGAAACACGTTTGTCAAACACATGCACGTCCAAATGGAGATTTTGCGTCTGGATGGAGTCCATTCTCTGGCAGAAATTCTAGAGGTGCATCCGGACAAAAATCTTCCGTCTGGATGGACCTAATTTTCGGCCAAACTTGACAGACATGCTTCCGGACGGTCCTGTCTTTCTGTTCAAAACATGTTTAGGTTACACAATACTCCAAAAATTATAGTTTGCCCCTTCATCTTTTAATTCACCCCATATGACCTCCCTAAGTTTTTTGTTTGACGATCCAAATATGTTTTTAATGTTAGTTTCACCTAAAAGATCTTTAAGAAATTACTCATTCACTTTCTCCTAATCATGATCACTTCTAGAATATCAATTAATCCAAAAACCCTAATCGCTTGCGTAACACCAAGTTACTTGGTTCTCTTTTTACACTTCCTAGCAGTAATTTACTAAAGTAACATTCATGATCAATATTATTTTGTTAGTTAATTAAAATAAATACCTGGGGTCTTACACTAACACTCAATTCTCATGGTTTACAATAAGCATGCGATATTATGTTGAAGATGGACATAGCTTTTAACTATTTTAACCAGTGATCCCTAAATGCTTGGCAGACTCTGACTTCTTATGGTATTTTTGGTTCTATAGGCATATCACTTATCAAGATAGATCCTCCCCCTCTTGATGTGAACAATCATGAATCTAATTTGGTTAGAATAATTTGTAACCAGTCAAGTTATAGGTGCGTATATATCAGTGGAAATCAACCAATTTTCGTTTTTTTTTTAACTTGCTTAAATCTATATATAATTAGGATCTCAATGACTGGTCATTGTACCTCAAGGTTCAAAGTATCGGATATCGATACTAGTTGCCTTCTAGGCACCTTCCGAGTCGATACCGTTCCATATTACGTATATACCTTGATTCTCACACGTCTCGACCAAGTCATTTGAGAAGTCTTCGAGTCCCAATTTGCCCAATTATTATCATTGAATCAACCAATACCATTCTGCGACGTTACGATATGACCTAGACCTCTCACCATGGTCAACTTCTTCTTTGAGGTTGTATTGCGTAATATCGTTTTGCGACACCGAGACCTATGTGTCTTAGAGTCCTTTGAGTCAATGGCCGAGCTTGCAACTTTAACCATGTACCTTGATGATTGATGAGTTTTATTTTCTTGTTGGAATAGGTGAGTTAGGAAATACTCTTTGAAATACCAATATTCCCTTGTCCTTATAGTCTCAAACAGAGTTATTAAATCAAATAGGTAATTTATAGCTTACATTAAGTTTCGCAAGTGCAATTGTAGTTTTAACGGGCAACGGGGTATTCTCTTTCTTGATTCCATAACACCTGTTTTTAGATGAGAACTCAAAAATGAACATTGCTTGAGTTTGAGATTGAGGCTCTTGGTTATCTGTGCTCTATTGGTTCATTCACCGAGGGTTGGTTTAATATTTTGATGTTACGGGCCAACATGGTTTCTTATAGAGTTAGTGATTTGTTATCAAAAACTGGTTTAGGGAGCTAAAAACGGTCTTGATCTAAAGATAGGGAAGAGGTGGGTCATTCTCAATGCAAGTTGTTGAGGATATAAAAAAATCCTCAAAAAAATAGTGTTGGGGTTGTGCCTTATGTGTATGCTTATATGCAAAATGATTGATCGTTCATTGATGTATATAAAGCAAAATGAGAAAAAGAAGACGAAAGAAAATATAGATAAAAGAATAACACAAGAATAGAGGGTCAAACCGGAAAACACTCTAGATGACTGATTGTTGCATGTTAGAATTGGCACTTCACTTAGAAGGTGAACAAAGTTGAATGGATTGTTTAACCTTTTGTTGATACTGTTTTAATGAGAAACAGTTTGTGAAATAAAATTTTGGGTTTTTGCTCTAGGAAAGAAAAATGTTGATTGCAGACATATAATCCAGTTCGTTGTGACAATGAAATTCTTCTTTCAAGGGGGTGGAATTTTAATTTTTTTTGGAACCTTAATGATAGGAAAACTATGAAGTTGGTATTTTTTCTCCAATTGATTAGTTCGGTCTCTTTGGATTTGTTGGTCAAAGATAAAAGGGTTTAGTCTCTTAAATCTTCTGGAATTTTCTCTTGTGGTTCCTATTTTCAATTTTTAATTGATAGTCCTCAATATCCATTCTTTGAACCTCACTTGATAATTTAGAAGACTAGACTGCCCGTGAAGGTGCATATGCTTGCTTGGGTGATTGATCATGGTAAGGTGAACACTTGTGACTTGTTGCAAAAGAGAAGGCCTAACATGATTCTCTCCCCGAATTAGTGTATTTTGTGTAAGGAAAGTGGTGAAACTATTGATCATTTGTTCTTACATTGTTGTATTGCAATTTTTCTGTGGCTTAAACTATTGTAGGAGGCGGATTTGCAATGGTTAATGTCTTGTGATAGTATATCCTTGTTTGTGGTAAGTTTTGGGGGTTGGACAAAAGCTTGAATTCTGTGGAGTTGTGCCATTTTAGCTATTTTTTGGGTTGTGTGAATGGAGAGGAATAACAAATTTTTTTTAAGGAAAAGGGGAAGAAAAGAAGTTGTTATGGGATAGGGTGAAGTTTTAGCATCGTTATGGGCAAAGTTTTCAAATGAGTTCAACGACATTTCTTTTTCGGCTTTCCAACAAAACTTGGAAGCCATTTGTAGTTGAAGTTTCTTTTTGGTTTTTTTAGTTTCTCTTTTTGGTATCGAGTGGATTTCTTATGCACTATTTATGTAATTTTTCATCTTTCATTGAAATGAAAATGTTTTTCTTATCAAAAAAAAAAAAATGAAGATTATTTTTTTTGACACTGCACGATTATGAATTTAAATTCTGAAGTTAAAACAATGCATGGTTTTTATTAATGTACCGCACCCAATGTTTCAAACCATATGTGATTAAGGAAATTGTTATTCTACAACTCTCTATTTGTTGCCTTAAAAATGGTGAAATGGATTTGTGGTCACTGGTGATTTTGGCCAGGTGGTAGTTCCTTTCTGTCACTCCACTTTTTTGTACATATTTTCACTGCCATCCCTTACGTGTACGTAACTTTAGTGGGTTTTCCTTTTCTGATCATTAAATGTTTTGTTTAGAAATTTTTTTTGTTCCACTTTCTGAATGAAAAAATGGCACATCAAGGTTACATACCTATATTTTAACCTCAAAATTGTTACATACAGTTACATGAATCTTTTATAACTAAGTTAGTGGAAAGTATCGAAGTCACAAGATGGTAGTACAAAAGTCGCTCTTTGGAAATATCTACATTGGAAAATAGATATTGATAAATTGATTGTAGACTATTTTATAAAATATATAAGTGGGCAGAACTGTCAAAATAATGTATAAAATTTAGTGCCTAACAAAGATGTGATGTAAAGGTGGCGGTAGTACTTTTGATACTAGTTTTGTGTTGTTTGAGCAGTGCCAACCCTAAAAACTAAGGTAACCAAAGTGAACCATCACAGATTAAGGCAAGATTTGGTTGTTATTTGTGTTTGCTGATCTAGGTCCCACTTAGTGATAGCATTTGAAGTTCCACGGAGTGTGCCTGTGCGGTTCATGCACAAATTGGTGTGTCTAGTGTCATGAATGAAAAGATTTGAGTACCCCCTCCCTCACAAACCTCCTCTCTTAGGCACATGATGAGAATCAGAGACAGCATCCCCGTTGGATGCCATTCCAGTAGTTACAGCACTATGCTAGAAACTTTAGTGGGTAAAAGAAGAATTCCTTCCTAAAAAGTGGATTTTTTTTTAATAGCATTTCTCCATGATGGGGGTACTTGAATGTCGTCTCTCCAGTTGACATGCCCGTGACTTAACCAGCTAACTTGTTGTTTGTGGAGAGTACACGAGTCCATCTGACTTATCAACTCCCTGAAATTTTGATGTAGTATGTGAATTTGTATACACTGTAATGCATTTATTTTTCTTTTTCTGTAGTTTTTGCGTTTGGAACCATAGAGAGAGAACCAAGAAAAAGTACCAGCTGTGAGAGAATTCGCTTTTGGGAAGAGTTTGGGTTGGGGTCCTTTCCTCGTTTGTTTAGGCTGTCCCAGTCTCATGGGGCGTCCATTTATGTACTGTTCAAATGCATCTGAAGGGGGGTGGAACTTTAATTTCTTCAGGGGCTTAATGAAAGGGAAGTTTTGTAACTTTCCTCTTTACTGTCTTTTCTCAATTCAATTGTTGGGGGATAAAAGATTGTGGGTCATTGATTCATCTAGTGTCTTTTCATGCAAATCGTATTTCCATGTGTTGACTTCCATGAAACCCAGGGTTTTCTCAACAACTTGCTTATTTAAATTGAATAGATTTCTGTCTGTTCCAGTTGCTTAGATTTCTTTCAAACCTTGAGATTTCTTGCTTTCAGTATTAATGTAAGAGCTGAAGTTGTCTAAGGACCTCTACCTATTATGTCTGATTATCTTGATTGTTAGAAGAGAATTTAGTTGAATTCTCATGGCAAGCTGGCATATTTCTGGTGTGGCATTTTGGACAAGATCGGGCAGAAAGTTGCGTCTCAATTTTGACTTTCATCTTGTAGGTGTCAGAGAAGCTCCCAGTGTCCGATGTGTTGGCAATCTATCAGCCTGAAGGATCCCAACAGGTTCCATCTCCCGCTCCCCCCAAAATTCTCTTATTATAGTTAATTTTGTTATTTTTAATTCAGTGGGACCTGCCCAGCAATGGGGAAAAAAAAAGAAAAAAGGGGGAATATTCAGTGAGAATTGTTAATTGTGCTTGTCTTTGCAGCCAGGAATTGCTTGATGCAGTTGAGCATGAGAGGAGCATTAGGATGAATCCACCTAGAAATACCACAATATTTCATCATCCAACTTTGGGGGATTTCGAATTACAGCATGTTTGTTTATTCTCCCTATGATTTTTCGAAAATTTGCATCATCTTCTTCTCAAGCTTTAGTCATGTATCCATCAGGGCTTCTGTTATTGATGCAGTCTCTTTTTGTTCTTTTATTTTAAATTTTTTTTAAGCAGTTACCAGTTAGTGCAACTGATGCTGAACTTGAAGAGCGCATAATTCAGCACTTAGCTGCGGCTGCTGCCATGGGAAGGGCACGCCACATGACCAGGAGGGAAGGCCATAGGACTAGGTCATCAGCTCAGGGTCGTCCACATTTCCTGGTGTTCTCATCTCATCCTAATGCACCTCTTGCTCCTGCTTCTTCTTCTTCTCCAACTCAGAGAGGTGAAGGTGAACCACCTTCTGCAAACACAGGAGAAGAATCTCCACCACAGATAACACCACCAGCTTCGTTACAGGCTGACCAGGTTTCTGCCTCAGCGTCAGGATCAGGTGTTACTGCCAATGAACATGGAACTTCCTCAAGTAGTCGGTACTTATATTTCTTCAACTCGTTCACAAGTTTAGTTCTTTGTAAATTAGTTTCATAAATTCTCCTTGGGTAGAATATATTTGTTTTCCACTTAATCTTCCATTTATCTTTTCTTTGTTCATCCCTACTCATGATTTAGGTGTTATTTTACAGGAGGTCTCCTACTCAGATTTCTCCGACCAATCAAGATATAGCTGGACCATCAGATCTCCAGTCATTTTCAGAATCTTTAAAATCTCGAATTAGTGCAACATCGACAAGGTAGATGGAACCAATGCAATGTGCTTATATGCTTAATTTGAATGATGAATTTCTCATGGTTCTGGAAATCTATTTAACTTCACCATTTGTTATGTTAAGGTACAAAGAATCAATAACGAAGAGCACAAGAGGTTGGAAGGAGAGATTGTTCTCCCGTAACACTTCTATGGCAGACCTTGGTTCTGAAGTTAGAAGAGAAGTTAATGCAGGGATTGCTACTGTGTCGCGAATTATGGAACGTCTTGAAACAAGAGACAATAGTAGACCCAACACAGCTTCTGTATCAGCTGGTTCAGAGGATAGCTCACCTCCAGACCAGGGCAACCTGCAAATTACAGAGAGTGGCAGTGACAATTCTTTGAATGAGAATATACAAGCTCCATGTGCTGCAAGTTCTGCTTCAAACTAGTTATTAGTTGAGCAATCTCATCAACTGAAAGCATTTCATCCCAGAGGTAAGTTTTGAGTTCAATATTGCCTGTGCTGCCATTGTTGCACATGTGGGACTAGTACTCTGTTTTGAGACCAAGGCTCAACTTTTTAGTGTGTTAATTTCTTGATTCTTTGAGTTTTAATGCTCATGTTCACCTTATATGATTATGTAATTCATGGTAATTGAGTACGACATGGTCGTGGTGAAATGATGTATCGTTCACGCATGGCTATTATTTTCAGGTTGCATCACATCTGTTGCATGAAGTTATATATTCTCTCCATTACATTGCATGCCAATAAATCACTGAGAGTGGTTAGGCTGTAGGTATACAGATACAGGCAGAGATAAAGAATTGAGAGACCAAAAATTGAGGACGAAATCCATTGCCCCTAGTGAGCTGGTTGAGTATGTCTGTAATTTTTAGGTCATAAAACCACAATTGCATAAATACTTCAAACTCTTATAATGCACTACTCCCCTTCAAGCTAGAATATAGATATCTAGCATGCCCATCATATTAGTTAGCTGTGCAACTGTCCTCTACCTAAAGGTTTAGTAAACATATCACCCAATTGATCTCCAGTCCTACCGCCTACGCACATAGTAAAAATTTGTTGTCATTATCAAATCTCTTTCAAAATGACTTCCAACTTCTACTATGCTTTGTTCTCCCATGAAATACTAAAGGTGCATTTGGTAATATTTTCATTTTTATGTTTTTTTTATATAGAAAAAAACAAAAGTAATTTTTGTTTTTTCTCTGATAAAAACTGAAAATATAAAACATGTTTGGTAGTCATTTATATTTAAAAAATTATAAAAATAAATATAAAAAACATGTTTGGTATTATACCAAAAATCCACCACCCAACAACACCAAAATCCACCGCCACCAAACACCACCACTAACCACCCAACCCCTGCAAAACCTACCACCACCAACCCCCGAAATCCACCATCCAACACCACCTGAAACCCAACACCACCAAAATCAACCACCCAACCCTCCTACAAAACCCACCAGCCAACCCCCCAGCAAAACCCACCAGCCAACCACAAAAAAGAAAAAATCAGAGAAAGGTGACAGTGAGAAGGGCGAGAGAGAGCGAGAGAGGGGCAAGAGAGAGAAATAGGGAGAGGCAAGAGAGAGAGAGAGAGAGAGGAGAGAGGGGGAGGGGGATAGAGAGGGAGCTGAGAAAAAAGAAAGTGAAAGAAGGAAGGCGATTTTATACTCAAGCAAGAAAATCTATTTTTTGTTGCTAAGGAGGATCGAAGCCAGGATCGTATTAAATCCCATTGAAGTCCCCGCGTGTGTTTTGTTTTTAGAATGTTTTCAAAAACATTATTTTAGATGTTTCCATATTTTGTCATTGTTTTCAAAACGTAGCAGCAAAAAAAAAAAACGAAAACATTAACCAAACACGTTTTTTATTTTTTATTTTTTCAAAAAGTGAGAAAAAAAAGCCAAAAAACTCCCTGTCAAACGCAACCTAAATTAGGCAATATACATGGCTGTCTATATATCACAATACATTCTCATGGGTTCTTCAAGGGATGTACCTATTTCTTATTTCTTGCAACAAAGAATTTACTTGCATCGTTTCATGTGTCATATTAGTCATAGCTCTATACTTAGCTTCTACACTCGACCTAGCTACAACCTTCTCTTTGTACGTTATACTCTTCCGTTCCATGTTATTGGTTTACCATTAACACCCTGATATTGAAAGTTGCTCTATACAATCCTAGTCAGCATCCAAAAACCAAACCACAAGAAGAGACCTAGAGGCCTTAAAAATAATCCCCCGTCATAGAGCATTTTCAATATATCTCACAAATCTTGCACCTCATTCTGCAAATCTTCTTGAAGAAAAGCATTCTTGATGGCAAGTTGATAAAGAGGCCAACGTTGTGGCCCACAGGAGAAGAAGTCTCAAAATAATCTACCCCAAATGTCTTGTTCTTTTTTTTTTTTTTTT
>CAUOFW020009057.1:284831-307294 GCA_963454935.2 Ilex paraguariensis
TTTTTTTTTTTTTTTTGTTGAACTAGAATCTACCCCAGATGTATGGGTATAACCTTTCACAACTAGGCATGTTTTTAAACACACAGCTGTACCATCTGGATTCATTTAATAGCATACACCCAACAACAACCTACAACAGTTTACCTGGTGGCAAAGAGACAAGGTCCCAAGTCTGATTCTGTTTCAAAGCAGTATTCTCCTCATCCATAGTTTGTTGCCAACTAGGAGAAGACAAAGCCTGCACATGTGACCTAGGCATAACCTCTGAAGATAACAACAAAACAAAGGAACAGTAACTTGAAGATAAATGAAATAATCAGACATGTTGAATTGGATGAGCAATACATGTACTCTTAGGTTTGCGAATTACATTGGCTAATCATCAGAAGTGGAAGAAGATATTATCTGGGTAACAATAGGAGGAGATGGACCCTCAAGCAATGTAGACAATGGCAGAGCCACATTGTCAAAAGGGTCTGTACGTCCTTGTTTTGCCTGTGGTGGACATGCATCGGATTAGAACCCTACTCATATGATTTAAGATTTCACTCAAAAGGAACGGGAAGAGGAAACCAGTGTGCTCACATTGAATCTCAACGCCTGGCGCAAACAAGAGGAAATTAGTGATCATGGTTGATATTGCCTTAAAAAAATATTGATAGCGAGATGTTGCTGATGTAGCAGAAAATTAGTCCCCGAAAATTTGGACCATAAGTTAAATGTTTAGGTTGTTCAACAGTTAGCGAAAAGGTTAGGAAATGGTTTCAGGCTGATTCAAGCTTGATCAAACTTGTACCAAATAGGGGCTATTCTTAGTCTGTTTAACAGTAGTCAGTGCACAGTGCTTTAAGAGAAGGAAAGGAGCAGGAATTTGGGGGAGATGGGGAGAGAAGGAAAGAGTGTTTCACTTCTTGCGAGGAACTGACAAATTTTGCTCGATCTGTGCTCCATCTAAAACAGCGCTATTAGACCCATATATACATAAGTCAGTGCACAGTGCTTTAAGAGAAGGAAAGGAGCAGGAATTTGGGGGAGATGAGGAGAGGAGGGAAGAGTGTTTCACTTCTTGCGAGGAACTGGCAAATTTTGCTCGATCTGTGCTCCATCTAAAACAGCGCTATTAGGCCCATATATATATAAGGCAAAATAGCACAGAGACAAACTGAACTTCTTGGGCACGTAAACTTGGTTTCCATGTCGCCATAGGTCCAAGTTCTACTCAACCTTGAACTTTTCTGTGAGTTGGACTTAAAACACTTTTGGCTTTTAGAAATTGTTAAACAATTCAAACTTGAACTGAAAATGTATAGTTGTAGAAATAGTTGGAATCATTGTCAGAATATGTTTTTGGTTCTGGTAGTTTGAAGCTGAGTTCTTTGTTCTTTTGTTTACTGTGATGGAGTTACCAATCAGATGTGTAATAGTGCTGCGTTATTGCTAACCGCCCCTTCCAATATGGGTATTAGATGAATTGAATTGTTTTGATACTATGGGATCACAAATCTCTCTCTGCTAGATAACTATGTAGATGGCGATTGAGCTCTCCTGGGTTCCAAAACTGTGTGTGGAGATTTAGATGTGGGCATTTCGAGAACCGTCTGTGACACCTATTTAGCATGGATTAGTTGCCATACAAAATACCGGTCTGAGTTTGTATCTAAAGAAACATTGAATCTGCAAACTATTCAAATTTTACTATGATTCATAAGTGTGATCTTACATCTATTGGCTTTGTCAAATGCCTGAATTATGGTCGTGGATGTATACTCGTATTTCATTCTGTATGACTCTTCCGGATAGTGGTTATAGTGGTAATCTTACAAAAGAGATTTCTTTGATGTCAGGTCGATTCTTCTGTTTCCCAACGTCCAATGCTGTCGGTGTGGTGCTTTGCTTCCCGTCAGACCAACGGTAACCGGAATTGCATATGGAAGAGCATCGATGGTTGTGGTATAGTACAATAAAGAAGCAGAGAGATGGAGAGAGCTACTCATTGGGGACTATATAGTGTAAAGTGGATTATAAACTGTTGAGTAGATTTCACTCTCTTGAATGCTAGGTGAACTGGTTTGAAGGATATTATATATGTCAGCAATTATGCATTTGCAATTTAGTACTGCTATATATACTAAAAAGTTTACCTAATTTAATGTGGATTATTAGATTAGTGGGTTCTATTAATTTTAATTAGTAGGAGCAAACTTGTTAATCGTGTCGGGTGAGCCAAATTTGTATTGGGTTTTCAAGGGTTCGTGTTAAAACGTATTTCACGGGTGCCCAATTCGATTGTTAATGTATGTCTAATTAGTCGTATCATATCGAGTTAGTATTTTGTATGAATCGTATATAATCGCAATATAAACGAGTTCTATCGTATATTTTTTTTGATTAATTTTAATTATATCTGATTTATTTATTAATTATGTCTTGTCGGATGAATTCCTTTATAAAATGGATGAATTAAATAAAATTTAATTTTTTAATATCGGGTCATGTTTGTGTTGTATTATATTAACGGATCGTGTCATTTTAATATTCACAATTAAGAGTCATTGATGTGACAATTTAAATTGACTTCATTTTTTTTTTAAAGATTAAAAAGGTTCGAAAGGACAATCGTGGTGGTACTCATGATCCTTAGTTCAAACCCACAAGGGGAGCTAATCAGTGGGGCCTAGACAGTGAGGAACTGCAGACATTTTCAAAGGTCGACTAAGTCATAATTTAACTCCTATACCACAAAACTGTTGGTGAAAATAATGGGTCCTCCTGCCTGGGCTTGATCCTTAGTTCAAACCCACAAGGGGGAGCTAATCAGTGGGGCCTAGACAGCGAGGAACTGCAAGCATTTTCAAAGGTCGACTGAAGCCATAATTTAACTCCTATACCACAAAACTGTTGGTGGAAATAATGAGAATCCTCATGAGTCAAATTTTACTTGCTAATCTCATGGGAGTTAGAAATAACCTTAATAGAGACACTGCAAGCCATTGAACCATCAATTTGGTGATAATTCCCATTGACTTGGAACATTAAAGTGGTAAAAGGAAGATTTTGATACTCAGGTTCCACAATTTAAGTAGTTTCAATGTTTATCTTATTAGTTAGTCCCCTACACGGGAGTCATCGTTACACCCGTGTAGGGGACCAAGCACAAGAGAAACGCCTATTGATCACATTATGCACCTGGGCCACTAAAGATGTCGGGGCAAAGCTTATCCCTTCCTTATCATCTGAGCCTGAAGGAAATGGCAGAAGCTGAAAAACTAAAACTTTCCAAGGACAAAACACCTTTGGTTTGGCCTTCGCCAGGGGAGTCCCGGGAACTGAGTTTTAGCCTAAATCCAGTGGGTATGTACCCCTAATCTGCATGCCCAATTTTACTTTTAACTCATTTACAAATAAGTTTCTCACATTGCTCTAAAATAAAATGTATGCCATAATTTTGACAGAAATAATCACTTGTCATTGGAATTTAGGACAAAATAAGTAAAATTTATACAGTTCAAGGACAAAGAGACACAAGCTTCTATCTAGTTTTTTAAACATGACAATTGACAAGATAATTGGTAACAAGTAACTCAGTTGTCCTCGCCCTCCCTTAAAAGTTATTACGAAGGACTCATATTAACTCCCCCCACTCCCCCTTTCAGACCAACCATTAGTCTGGGTTATTTCAGATGCTAACTTAATGCTCTACTGGGAGTGCAGTAGTGATACAACATCTTGTATTACAACTCAATAACAAGACACCATTAGAAGAGACATATACATGATGCACCCTAAATACATATATCGTTCACAATCGCTGCTATCGCTGGTTTCACCTTGTCTAAGCATCCTTACGATTGAATGGTGGGGTTTCAGCAAATAGAATTATATAAAGGAAAAACTGTACCATCACATCAATTCTGTAGGAAAACAAGAAGTGGGCAAAACCATACTGGAAAATTTCTAAGCACAAAAGCATAATATCATATGGAATCAAACAATAAAATTTCACCACATGCAAATGATTCTTATTGAGGGAAAGGAAAGTAAGTCGCATTTGGCACTCAGAGCAAGTGAAAATTAAGACCGTCCTTCAGTTTTGCCCTGCCACCATTCCAAGAACTTAACCTGCGCAGCCATGGTATCCAGCCTGTAAAGTTGCAGCCAGTGGTTGGCAACTTCCTGTCCAAATGTCCAACCAAATACAGCTCCTGCTCCAAAAGAAAGTGCAGCACCTGCCAAATGGAATAATAATAAACAACTAAGATTACCTTAATGCTTAAAGTTATTGAATATATTCTTAACAAACACCTCAATGTCTAATTGTGCTCCCTCCTAAAGACCAACCTTACCAATTCAAGATTTATGTTTTGAATATATAATGGCAAAATGACAGTAGCCAATGAGAATGGAAATATTGTGAGCTAGAACTTCTAACACAGATGCAAAAAATAGTGATTTTAATACACTACAGATATAGCCTGTTCAACCCTTTATTTAAAATTCCAAAATCCTAATCAGAATTGGTTCCAACTGCCAACTAAAAAAAAAATCTCTTTCTCTTAATGTAAATGCTAGACTGACCCTGAAGCATGTCAGCATCAGTTGCACCACGCATGTTACCAGTGCTAAAGATACAGTAACAGAACATTGGAAATCTAGTCTGAGGTGGGACATTTAGGAAGATGAAACTTTAAGATTGAAGAGAGGTGGAATTTTATCTTTTAACAAGGACTACGTATGCAGTAAGAGTGTGGAAAGGGTGATGATTACACCCCCGAAATAATCTCCAAAGGTCATAAAATGAAAACTAGGGGAGAACTTTTTGATGATCAATCACTATTTGCTGCTATCTATGTAGAAATCACGCTTTCAGGACCATAGAGCAATTATCCCCAAGCACAACAGCCCTGCAAACAAGACCATACATACCATGGGGACTCTTTGAATACTTCCAAGCAACCCCTGCAGTCGAAACTGCTCCAATTAAACTTCCTACAGCACCAAATTTTGCTGCTTCACGAACAGTCTTCAGCTGAGAAAGAGGAAAGGAAAAAGTTAGCACTCCAACTAAGGAAATGGGAGGGAGAGAGGCCAAGGAAAAGCCACTGGAAACTGCCCACCCAGAGTAAACACTACATTCAAGAATTTTAACCTTCTGAGGTAGAGAAATATCAATTTGGAACTCAAAAAGAAAAAAAAAAAACTACTAATCAAAGACGTAGACAATAATGTCAAGCAATGGTGTTCCTAACCTTGATCAAGACAGCAACAGAGTTCCATGAAATACCAAATATTTATTATTGTTAGGGCATATTGGCCATAAGACCAGATTAATGTGACCCTAGAAAAAAATGTTGAGGAAACCAATGGAAGCCATGCAGGTATTACTTGGCCAACCATAAGAAAGTAACATCGAATCATCAACCCACTATAAGATAATTTTCCATACATGTTTAAGCGCTCATCAACTTATTGGCATGGGAATTTCATATTCAAATAGGGTACAATCACATCACAGCAACAACTTGAGTTGGCAAGAGACTCATATAGGGTTTGATTGGATATACTATATATATATATATATATATCTGTGTGTGTGTGTGTGTGTGTGTGTAATAGAGAGAGAGATCTGATCCATTCCCAACTATGCCGGTTTGTGGGACGGTAGGGATATCCACAATCCCAGTATCTATTGTAAAATAACTTATATTTATCAAGGCCTAAAATCTATGCCCTACTAACAATATGCATAACCTTTTGGCCTTAATAGAAGTACCCCTTGAAAAAGTATTTAGAGGAGGGAGAGAAACACAACAAAAATGAAGAGTGGTTGTACAGCCAAAACAGATGAAAAGATAGAGAGATTTTTACTGGCTATCTTAATTTTATCAGGTTTTTAAGTTTCAATTGAAATAAATTGAACCCATAAAAAGGGGAAGATGTCCGTGAATCAGATTAGCACCAGCAAGGACAGCCGGGCAGTCCCCACTCTCTTGAAAACTCCCAAGAATGTGAGAAAAAAAAAAGACACCACAAACCAAGAATAGCCAGATGGCTCCAAGAGCAGAACATAAGAATACCAGCGAATAAGAAAGAATAGCACCCATTAATAGCAATATAAAAATGGCTGTAATTACAAGGCATACATAGAGGTATTCAGGTTACTAATAAAAGCAAAACCACAGGTGATACAATCTTCGAAATGGCTTCCTTTAATTAGACTACATATTAAATCGATATCAGCAGTGTTACCAATTTTTTAGACACTCTTCTAAGTTGATAATTTTTTTTTAATCAGCAAGCTTATAAGTTGATATGCTGCAGCGATTTTACATGGAATGACAAATACACTTGTAAATTTTAGATGGAATGACAAATACACTTACAAGTGTTCTCTGTATCAAAAACAGTATAATAGACTTCAGTCAGCAGCACTCATTCATGCAGCAAAAGCACAATTCTTCAATCTGAAGCCTGTGAATACTATGTTGTCCAGTTGAAAGTAATTGAACGAAATATAACTAAAATAATAATTTCAATCTCAATGCTAAATATAAGGTGTTGTTCAAGGGCAATGAATTGAAATCCAAGGAACATGAAATGTACATTAAAAATACTAACACTTGACAGCCTGAAAGTAGCTTTTACATGGGAAATAAATGGAGGACATTGATGGTACGTTCTATGCTCCTCTCATGCATCCCTAGAAATTGTAAACAGAAAGCTTGAAAAAAGAGAAATATAAAGTGGAAATTTGCCAATAAATTAGACTACTTGATTCACATCATTCATACTAAGATCTAAATTATGTCCCTGAACACAATGCATCATTCAAAGCTTGAAGCTTCAGATGAATTGTATAGTGCTGCACTGTTAGTGCAGCGTTCATTTTCATTAAGATTTAAGATTTTCCCTTCATAAAGTAATTCCAGATAAGAGAATCAAATGCACATCTACTGTGCTCTTCGCTAATTTCTACAACTTAATAGACATAATAATTCTTGATTTTTTTTATTAATTTCTATTTGTTAAAAATACCTCAACAAAAAAATAAAAACATATGCTTGCAATTACCAATGTTACAGAACCTAAGCTCCACCAAGTCAGCAAAATCAATTAAACGAGAATTTTCTACCAGACACCGGTATTGAAATTACCTAGTTTCCTATGCAAGCTGCAATACAACAATCAAGAAGCGCCAGAAGAAAAGTTTTGAGGCTTTCAATTCAGGATATTAACAAAGCACACCAAATAGTGAGAATCTAACATATAATCAATTTCTATGATGCGTCCAACTCTTGAAATTTGAAGCACTTCTAATTATGATTTTGGTAACACTTTCCTTCCTAGTGGGAGCCAAAATTCGAGCAATTCTGGCTTTTATTAGAGAGATAACGACATCCCAAAACAATGGAGAGGGCAACACATTGGTGCCTACACAAACCCAACTGGCAAGAACACAGCCAGAAAAATCTGACGACATGACCAACTGGAAGCACCTTTTCCAAACAAAATTACGTCGAAGGTACTGAACATCAATCACAACAATCAAGTTACCATCCCATAAAGAAACCTCAAAGGCAAGCTAAACATGAAAACGAAGCCCACAACAAGAGATACACAACGAATCGCATCTCTTAATTGAAAAACAAAATCATCAAACACGCCTACATAAATCCAAATCGAAAGAACAAAAACTTGAAAAAAACAAGACCAATACGGGATCATGAATCACCAAGTGGAATAATATATAGAGAGAGAGGCGGACATAAACATACTCATACATAAATATAAACACACAAACAATAAAAAAAAAACCACATATGAAATGAAATCATATAACCTTACGCATGCTCACACACACACACACACACACACACACAGGCATAGTTGAAAATTAGACAAAATCAAACAAAACCCAGATGAGACACACACACACACACACACACACATATATATATATAGAGAGAGAGAGAGAGAGAAATATACAGTGGGGCCATGAACAGGGTCGGAGGCAATGAAATCCTCAACATCAGATTCAGACCAAGAAGGGAGTGGGTTCTCTCTCTTGACGAACTTGGAATAGTTATCTAAAATGGAGAATCTCTCGCCCCAGAACTCCTTGTATCCCTCCCAGTGCCTCCTAAAGAAGGATTTGGATTCTGATTCAGCTCCACTTTCACCCATTTTCCAAAACGATTTGAGAAATTTTATTATTCGATTTGGCTAAACCTGTTGCTCTTCCATCTCCAGATTCATCTCCCCCAGGTTCAGTGGTTTTGAATCTTTTCATGACAGTGATGTCAGTAGTGGTAGGAAAATTTTGGTCTCACAAGGCCTTGGGCCCCGGACCGGCCCACCAGTGAATTGATAGGCCCATCATTGATAGATGGCAGCCCACGGCTTGCTTGGTGAGTTTTTTTTTTGTGACAAAGTCTAAACCTTAAAACGTGTTTGTCATTAAATCCTAAATTAGTATTCTTATTTGGTAGTTAAGTCTATTCAGAGTTTCTTCTCTGTTTTTTTTATTACTAAAACACCCGCTGATTGGTTTTAATGATATAAGGAGTTTTCTAATTCATTGGCTTTGCAACCTGTTTTAAATCAAGATTAATACTCATGTGGGACAACTACGAATAAAATAAAATACATTGATGATTAATAATTGTAGGATTTCAAATAATATCATACACAAACATGTAATTAAAACCAAAGACAAAAACTAAAGGAAATCGAGGATGATGTCGAGGGCCCAACGTCAAAACTAAAGGAAAATCCGGAATATTATTATTGTGGTGATAGGTTACAAGTGAAGAACGACTTTGAACAAGTCTTTGAAAACCAAAAGAGATCTAATATCCTAATAGTACTTGTACTAAACTACTACATGGTTGGTTATAATCCCATGTGATCGACTAAGTATATCTAAACTCATTCAAACTATAATACCAACAAAGGATATCTAAATTCGGGAGAGAGAGTTTGAGTGAAACTCCAACAATAATAAACATGAAACTCCTCGAATCAGAAAGTCATTCAAGGCCTTTTCCTTGTTCTTGTATCTGGGACTGAGAGCCGTTCTTTGAGCAACCACAAAAAAAGATGAGGGTATTCTGCCAACCAACATGAAATATGTCGTCTAAATTTATCTCCACCTTTTCAAGCACATCGCTTTGGTTTCGTCGCAAAGGTGATTGTGATTGTGACTGTAAACCACCACCAGCGTAGTTGATCTTGTTCATGACGTACCTCCCTATCTTTGGTGGTGATTCTTCTTCTTTTACAGCAGCATGTGATGCTGCTGCTGCTGATGATGATGATGTACACATACACATTAAGAGGAGGAGTAGCAGAAGAAAAAGTGTTTTTGGTCTAGTAGGGTAGGCGGCCATAGTTAACTGCCTGGAAGGAAGTAGAAAGAAATTTGGGATGGATTCACGGTACGATGATGAATAATATATATAGGGCTGGCTGGTTTGGCAAACCTATCATAATTGGGTTAAATATTGTATTATATTATTATTTATTTAATTGGAGTTAATATTTTGTTTGGTATACAAATTTAATTTCATATTAATTTTAAAAATATACATTAATCATATATTTATCGTATATTTTTATTATCATAGACCTGTTATTTTAATACCACCAGGACATGTGGTATTATAATTTAAGTCAAATATATTGTTGTACATATTTACTATTTAATTTATTTTTTATCCATATGTATAAAAATTTTATCCAAGTAATGTAAATATTGATTTTCTTTCCCAACAAAAAATCTGGTTATTATTATATGTGTTGCCCACTTGCAGTTCAAGATAAATCAAGACACTAGGGGAAAATTTTACATAAGGCACTATTAATATTTCGCCTATTAATTTATATTATTTTTAATTATTATAATTTCAAAAAAAAAATTTAATTTTTTTTAAAATATAAAATATTGATCAAATTCTTACATTTAAGTTTTAACAATTAGTATTTGTCAACAGATAATATTGTGAATTCTTTCAACTTTAACTGATCGTAAATAAGATATTATTGATTGAGTTTTGAACAAGAAATTTAATTGGGGCTTTAAAATTTGGACTAAGAAAATTAAATATTTATTTGAATTCTTAAAATGTGTTCCATAAAAGTTTGGATAATATCTAAAATATAAAACAAAAATTAGGCCCAATATACTAAAGAGTAAATTTTTGGGGGCTCTTAAAGTTTGGTTAAACCAAGTGGAGAGTAATTTTAGACCTAAAAAAATAGATATTAATTTAAACTCTTAAAATTTGGATCATATCTAAAATAAAAAAATATATATATTTTGTTAGATATTATGTATTGTTCGTTGTTGAGATGTAGAGAAAAAAGAATTTTTTTTTTTTTTAATGAGTGTAACTATTTTTTTTAATGAGTTTAACTATTTTTTAATAGATATAACTATTTTTTTAATGGGTGTAACAATCACAGTCTTATGCAATTGTTAAGGCATGATGGTGTAACGATGTTATGATACTAAATGATGTAATTATTTAATTTATGTAAATAACTAAATGACAAATTGAGTTGTTGTCATAATTTTGTGTAATTGTTTGATTTATTAGAACGTATGAGTAACTGTTTTGTGTATTATATGACAATTGTAACTGATTAGTATAATTGTGTTGTTATAATATTAATATAAATAAAGTAACAGAACATATAGAGAGATAGAAACTGTTAGAGAAAATATGTCTCTATTTTATCTCTCATTACTTGATTGTAGCCAAATATATGGAATATAAAGGGTTTCAACCCATTAACTATTTACTGAATGACAATATTGTCTTTTTTTTTAAAATATTCACTTTAGCTCAAATAAGATTGTGTTGTATTTTTGCTCAAATAAGTCTAAAAAATTGTACCGACTTCCAAATCACCCTTTAAAATTTGGGCTTAACTAAGCCGAGAGCCATTTTAGACCAGACGAAATTAGATATTGATTTGAACTCTTAAAATTTGGACCCTAACAATTTAGATTATATTTAAAAGGATAATTTAGAAGTCGGTACAATTTTTGAAACTTATTTAGACAAAAGTACAACTCAAAAACTTATTTTGGTTAAAGTGCATATTTTTTTAAAATACCACTATTGTCATCGGTAAACAGTAAATATATGAAAATTCATCATGTTCCATCTGTTTTTTTTGGCTAAAATCAAGTGGGAAGTAAAATAAGAGGTTTAATTATCAAAAGATATCTTCTTTGGCAGAGGGATTGGAATGTCAAAACTGTGACTGTTCATCGTCCAAAAAAAAGAGGAACTTGAGTTACTGTTCATCGTTCAAAAAAAGGAGGAATTGGAGTTACTGTTCATCGTCAAAAAAAAGGAAAAATCTAAATTATTGTTCATCGTCCAAAAAAAGAAGAATACGGATTACTGTTTTTCTGTCCTTCGGTCAAGTAATTGTAAATCATCTTCAACAACTTCTTCACCGAAAATTGCAGGTGACATTCATTTTTATTTTTTTGTCATTCTTTAATTATTTTTTTCCCACAATCTGTGTTGTTTGATTTTTTGATTAAAAATAGTTACGTAATTGTTTTAAGTAACTATTTATAATCACAAATTAAAAGAAAAAGATAAAACAAAAAATAGTTACAATATACAAGATCTGCCAAAATAGCTATTGGTTGAAAAATTGCATATAAAAACAGTTACACTAAAACGTAATTCTGATTAAAAAATAGTTATACCCATTAAAACCAAAACAGTTTTTTTTTTCCCTTCATCCGAACAACGAACAACATAAAACAATCTTTGCTTCATAACATGAGGATAAAATAAATTAATTAACAAACAGAGACATAGTAACCTTTTTTTGAAAACGTTCATTAATGTTTATACCAAAAAAATGGTTACACCCATTAAAAAATAGTTATAGATGGTGATTGTTATTTGCCGTTCTTTTTCTGAATAAATTCACCACCGGAGAAGTAAATCGACTGTTGAATAAAACTCTTACTGCCGAGATCAAATGAACACAGACGTTGAAGAAAACTTTTACTGCAAAGATCAATTTTTTTTTATTTTACAAACTGTAGAGACGTTTGAAGATTTTTTGTGTTACTGCATAAATTTTTTGTCTTACTGTAGAGATCAGTTGAACACAGACTTTTACTGCATACAAAACTGCTCATTCAAAATTCAAAAATTAAAGATAACAAATATGCAATATTTACATATTTGTTTTCTCAAATAATTATTAATGATGACTGCATAAATTAAAGAAAAATGTTGTTTCCTCAAATAACTGTCAATAATGACTGCATAAATTAAGGAAAGGTGTTTAACTAAAAAAGATTTTAATTCATTTGATTTTTGTACCTAAATACAAAAAATTTTATAAAAATTGTACTTAATAGGATAAACAACTTATTTATACACTTTTGTCTAAATAAGTCTAAAAAATTGTACCCACACCTAAAAAACCCTATTTAAAATACAAAAATAAAAAAATTGGGCCCTCTAAAATTTGGGCCTTAGGCAAGCAACTTAGTTGCGTATGCCTAGGATGGGCATTGGCGTTACCCTGTCCGTGTAACTAAGAGTGAAAACATCTCGAGGTCATCTGATTTGATCTCATCTCTTTATCTTTTTTTTTTAGATAAACAGAAACCCAATTAGCAAGTAATCCTTTATTATCAATTATATATGTCCCTCTGTCTACGGGGCCAGTAAATATTGGGTGTAACCATTCAATGATCATACTCTTAGGACTCATTTGGTAGATAGATTATAAGAGGATTAAATATTGAATTGTATTATTTTTTATTTAATTGGGCATAATACTTTGTTTGGTAAGTAAATACGATACCATATTAATTTTAAAAATATATATTAATTGTATACTTATCATATATTTTTTATACGATAGACCTGTATTATGAAGATATTTTAACACCACCAAAAGAAGTGGTGTTATAATTCAACTCAAACCTATTATTCTACACATTTACTATTATAACCTCTCAACTGATAGAATCAAATTATCATCAATGTAACAAACACTGATTAAGAGTGTTTTTGTTAATTTAACATTAATACGATGAAATAATTCCCTAACTAAAAAATCGATTAAATTAAATAACTACTATTCAACGTTTATATTGTACATTGTCAAATACTAAATAAAATTATTTATTATTCTAATACACTATTTAATCTTGTCTTTTGTTCTTCTGTATTGTATTAAACTGAATTATTTTATCTAATTCATCTATTTATAATACGACAATCAAACGAGTCAAACTCCCAAACTAAGTCTCGAAGTCATTTTTTTCTATAAATTTCTCTGCTCGACTAATAGGTCTCTCTCCATTTTATGGCAAACGAAGTGAAAATGAACAATTTAGGACCCATAACTCTAAGTTTTAAGTTTTATAACTCATAAATGTTGAAATTTTTATTTTCTAGTTAAATTCCCGAACCGAGTTTAGGATTCAACAACTATCACTCATAAACATACACTCACAATGAGAGAAACTGAGGAAGACAAGAACAAAATACGAGTGTGTTAGCACACATTCATTTAAGTGCTTACAAGACTATTGTATATAAATACACTACGAAACAGCTTCGAACCTTTGAGTTTTGAAATACACCAAATACACAAGCTCTTGACAAAAAACTACCAAATTCATTCCTACATACAAACAACCCACAATAACTAGTATACAACCACAACCCATCCACACAAGCCTTGACCAAAAAACTAGAAAATTTATTCTCACAACATGTGTGAACTAACATGATTCCAGCTAATCCCTTCCAAAAGAAAACTTAACATATGTCTAAACTTGTATATAAAGGTGCAATCGACACCAAAAGCAAAGCCACAAAAAAGAAAGTACTCTTGCGATACTACTTCACAAGCAATACTATAAACAGATCCTAGAAGACACTTGACCTACTGTAACCACCAAAATGAAAGTTTTGTTCGTGCAACATTTCGTAACCCCTCTCCTATGTTTCGTCTTTCTTACCTCCACAGCCAAATTCATATACTCAGCCACAACCATCAAGACAAAATTAATCCATCGTGATTCTATTCCCTATCAGTCAAGAATTAGAAAATACTTCCCCAAGGACGACGTTCGAGCTAATCTGATTCCTAATGATAGAGATTCTCTTCTTTTTGCAAACTTATCGATTGGAGAGCCACCCACACCACAACTTCTAGTATTGGATACAGGTAGTATCCTAACATGGGCCCATTGCATACCCTGCATTGGATGTGATTCTGTGACTAGCCCCATATTTGATCCCGCGGAATCATCAACTTACGATGTTCTTTCATGTTATAGTGATTATTGTGATGCAAGGATTCACGGGAGTTGCGACTCTTTAAAGCAATGTAACTATTACATGGGATATGCCGATAACTCGGAAAGTATGGGTGAGCTTGCAACCGAGAAGTTCACATTTGTGACATCTACTGATGGTTTAGTAGAAGTCCCAAATGTTGTTTTTGGTTGTGGACGTGAATTCAGTGGCAAGAACGAAGTAGGTGGGATTCTTGGACTCGGTTCTGCAAATGTATCGTTGGTCTCAAAATTGTCTTTCAAATTTTCTTACTGCATAGGGGATATAGGAGATCCTAACTATAGATTCCACCACTTAATCTTAGGCGAGGAGGCAAAAATGGAAGGTGACGCAACGCCACTGGAAATATACCAGGACCGTTATTATGTAACCCTAGAAACCATACGGATCAGGGAAAAACTACTCGAGATAGACCCAGAAATATTTAAGTTAAAAGGCCCTAGAGGTGCAGTAGCTATTGACTCGGGATCTACTGCTATGATTCTCCCGAGAAGTGTGTTTGAAGCACTCAAAGCAGAAGTGCAAAGGTTAATAGGAGAACTACTGCCAGAAATTAGTAGCTCACAAGACTTGTGCTATTGGGGAAGATTATACCAGGACCTTCAAGGGTTTCCGATGGTCACCTTAGCCTTAGCTAATGGAGTGGAATTAGAGCTAGACATAGGAAGCATGTTTATAAAGTATAAAGATATAATATTTTGCATGGCAGTTCGAATATCTGAGGAAACCGGTCAAGGGACTAGGAGTATTATCAGGTTGAGGGCTCAACAACATTACAATGTTGGCTTTGACATTTTAGAAAAGAAGGCCTATTTCCAGAGAACTGACTGTGAGCTAATAGAATATTAATTGGCAGTGCTCTTCTTCATGTAATGCATTTTTATATTATTGCGTCCCGACTTTTTCAATCCGATTTTGTTCCGGATTAATTAAATCTCATCCCGTATTATATTCAATATATTTTATTTGAACGAACTTTAAATTATTTTTCTATGTTTTGCAATCAAATTCTAATCGCATTTTTTTAATTGCGTAACGCCCGATTGCATCGTAAAACGTAAAAAATTCGATTGTTTTAGAATTCAACAAAAATTGATTAAGTAACTAGATTTTTCGAGACAAATCCAACAATGAGGTCCGATTATACCCCTGCATACATGGTTACCAAATACCCACGGAGAAGCACATTACATTACTTGTATGCTCCTAGCCGGAATCTATGGTGGTTAAGTCTTCAGAACAATCTATTTTTGCTAAATCAAACTTGATCGGCTCTGATTTTTCATAGTGGAATGTTGTCTTAAGTAA
Source organism: Ilex paraguariensis (assembly GCA_963454935.2). NCBI lineage: Eukaryota > Viridiplantae > Streptophyta > Magnoliopsida > Aquifoliales > Aquifoliaceae > Ilex > Ilex paraguariensis. The sequence goes on from CAUOFW020009057.1 coordinate 300,497, forward strand.
AATGGAATTGTAACTTAAATTTGGCAAATTTGACTTCTGAGTCTTATCAAACCGATCTGTAGGGGTTGGGTTGGGTTGAGTTGAGATCAACAGGTAGATGAGCTAATGATCTTGGATGATTAAAATATTCATCATTTTTGAAATGAGTAAATAATCCTTTTAATTTGATTCGAGTGTAAGACTCTAGCGCTTTATGGATTGATAACCCATTTTGACTTTAAGAATTTTGAATTTTTGACTCTTTGAAATTTGAGTTAAAAAGTTTTTGAATTTTTTCCGTTAGCCGAGGTAGATGGTAAACGAAGTTCAGCCACTCTTGGTCTAAGTTGTGGCTAGTAGTAACAACCGACTCCGGAGTAGCTTGCCTATGTAGCGGCGCAACCTCAGAACCTTTTACCCTAGGCGGATGGTTGGAGGATAAAGGTGGTATAGAGAGGTGGAATTATGAAAATAATACGTAGAGTCCATCTTATACCTTGTTTATTTGATATTTTATTATCAATATTATTTTTTAGGTTGTAATACCGATCTAGTATAAATAGTGACTTAAATAACTTATATATAGTATTAATGAATATCATCTATTAAGTGGTATTATTTTTTCGGTATAAACGAAATAACGGTATAAGAAAATAAAATGACACAAATGTCCTCTTACGTGAAAAATTCACATATAAAAATTTATTTCAAATTTTTTTCATATATTATATTTGAGCGTACTATGTCATCGGTTTTTTTTTAAAATTTTTTTTAATTTTTTTTTATATTATGTTTAAATGTATAGTATTAATGATTTTTTTTTAATTTTATTTTAAAAAATTATTTTAAATTTTTTCGTTATATTATGTNCCGGTTTTTTTTTAAAATTTTTTTTAATTTTTTTTTATATTATGTTTAAATGTATAGTATTAACGATTTTTTTTTAATTTTATTTTAAAAAATTATTTTAAATTTTTTCGTTATATTATGTTTAAACGTACGATGTTATCAATTTTTTTTTAGTTTTTTTTAAAAATTATTTTGAGTTTTTTTTATATTATATTTAAGCATAAGGTGTTAACAATTTTTTTTTAATTTTTTTAAAAGATTATGTTTAAATGTACAGTATTATCAAATTTTTAATTTTTTTATTTAAATTTTTTTCTTATATTATGTTTAAATGAACGGTTTTTACCGGTATTTTTTAAAATAATATTTTTTATTTTTTTCCTTATATTATCTTTAAAAAAAATCATTTTGAATGTAATGAATGATATTAAAAGTAAAATAATATATTTGTTACATAAAATGTGCTAGAATAGATAGTGATTTGTTAGACTAACCATACTACCTATTGAATAAATAAATATGGGATAGGATTGAAATAGTTTTTATTACCGATACTAATATATAATACTTCAAACAAACATGAAAGGGCAGATTGTTCTCATTGCTTTCCTTGGAGTTTGTCACCACTGACACAGTGCTAGACAAATTGATTGGAATGGTTCCGGTCAAAATTTGAGTACGCTAACAATAGACCGAGGGGATTTTTGAAACCACCATTGTCTATAGCCTTCTCCATTGTTGGAATGACTTTGATAGTTTCCTCGGAGTAACCTTTGTAATTTTCCTTCCCATGAAAAACACCCCCACAACCCCCTCCACACGGCCCCCTCCCCGCCCACACCGTCAACTCCTCCCACCTATCCACCCCTTCCAAGTAAACCACCACCACCACCCAATTGGCACCCCTTCAGAGTCTCCAAAATGGTGACCAAAGTAATGAAACCCCGTGCAAATGTAGCACAACTTCTGAATGGGTAGCGAGTCTCCTTTCATCTAATTCTGAACCTTCTAAAAACTTGAATGAGAAAGAAAAGAAAAACTAAGCTCATGCCAAGCAACGGGCGAGAGCTAAAAAAGGCCTTACAGGCCAGCATATTTGGATCAAATACTCGCCGATGACTCACCACCATTTTTGGGGAAAAAAAGACACTCAAAAGGTCAACCCAAAGAGTTATATTCCCTTTTACAAAGGCTGCAAAAACAATCCACCAACACCCCCACCAAGGAACCCCAAAAAAAAGGAAAAGGCGACGTGGGGAAACACTTTTTAAACTGGTTATAAACAACAAAATTGGCCCTTACAGCCTTGCTTACACTAAATCGCATTTCATCTCTTTCTCTTGGAAGCAGCACCAGCACCTCGTCCCCCTCTCTTATCTTTGCTATCAGAACCACCTTTTCCTCTGCCTGCTGATGCCTTTTTAGCCCCACTATTTCCAGCACCCTTCAAGTCCACCTCTACTTGGATTCCTACTCGAAAAAGAAAACAAAAACAACAGGGTAAAATTTTATGTATCTGGTTATTACTTGTAATACCATCAATTCTCGCAAAATTAAATCGAAAATACCAGCAAAACATAAATGAGAAGTGGAGATTTCCCACATTTAGTAGAGAGAATTATCACCTACCCTTTGAATTAAGACTCTGTAAATCCAACTGCAGCTTCTTCTCACCATCAGCTGAGCCTTCTGACACAAATCACAAGCACCAATAATTTAAAATTATGAAAACACCACCACCAACATAAAACCATCTAATATAATCCTAGGAAAACATCAAACATCGCTTGATACCCACAAGCTGTATATCTTGATAAATAAATCAGTAAATAAAAATAAAAAATATCCCAGGCTCTAATATTTATTTGTGGAATTTAACCTAGGAATGAAAATAATCAGCACAAACTTCTACAATTTTACATCTATACAGAATAACAAAAAACATTAAAAAATGTGATGGTCCTGTACAGTTTCAGTGAAAAAAAACCGATATGAAAAGACACCCCATTTAGGTAAAAACATTTCCACATCTCAGCATCAATATAGCATTTCTTTTGCTCTACCTCCCAATTTAAACAAAACTCTGATGGGAATTTATTCTGATTTTGAGTGGGTAGTTCAGCTCTTTTCTACGGCAGTAAGAGCTAGCTTTGTAACTCTTGCGGAGTAAGCATGGTAAAAACCAGAAAATGAAGAAGAAGAAAAAGGAGGATAAAAAACAAAATAAGCAAGAAGAGAAGAGAAGTCCCAAGAAGTACTTCACTTAGCCTTTCTATGGTAATTCTTCCCTCCTTCCTCACTACGGTTCACTAGACTTGAGTTGGCAAGATTTATAAAAGGCAAAAACAGATCTTGTAGCAAAGAATGTGAAAATCTGATATATATAGCATTTCTGGACTAATGAAAAAAAAATGACAAGGGATTGCAAAGTGTGTTGCATAATATGCTAAAGCATACTATGGTCCAAGCGGCAAGTGAGTTTCAAAACTTTTCCCAGAAAACCGAGTCTTCCAAGTACTAACAACTGAACAATGCCAAATAAGAGGGGGGATAGGAGAATTGTACCCAAGTCCTCTGTATCAGAAGAGTTCTCTTCTTCGTTTTCTTCCAATGCTTCACCATTCTCTTGTGCTAAAACATCTTCGGCCGGTTCCAACATTGCTGCAATCCGCTTCTTAGGCACCTTTTTTATTCCAGGAAGTGTGACTAAATCTGCTGTTCGAATCACACGTGACTTGCTTCCTTTATTGTATGCCTTTGTGAGTGCAGCTTTGACAGCTGGCTGTATGCCATCCAGTGGATTTGTGTGCCCCTGATGCATGCATTATTAACAAACAAGGAAAGGAATACAACACATGAGATACAGATGATGTAGATAGCCATACCCGAAATTTTGAAATCTCCATGATAGTATCAAAGTCCTCCTGGCTTATAGTGTAGGAATCCATGAACTCCAGGACCTTCTCAACGGCCTCATCCTGGTGATTACTTCCACATTGAAGTGATGTGTTTTCAGAAAAAGCTGCCTAAAATGAAAAATGTTTTTCCAACCTTAGGCATCACCCGAAGTGGATCAGTCAAATGCTTCAAAAGAAGTGTAAGATAATCAACCCGCAAGGTTGTCCTGCAACATTTGCAGCAGAAAAAAATCAAGCAGCTTGCAAAACACAAGAAAATGTACCACAATACTAACAACACCACCAACAACAATATAATCATAATAGTACTGACAATAATAACAATATTCATGAAAGACGGTAATAATAATATTTATAACAAAAGCGATTAAGCAGGGCTTAGAGGGCCCAGACAATCCTATTAGAGTATGTGTCAAAAGTGAATGGTACAAAAACAATCATCATCAAGCTACATCAACACAGTTTAACTAACCATGGTTGCACACAAACCCCTCTACTTCCAATAAAATACCAATCTCACAATAGATATTCTTAAATTAAATACAGCTAAACAAAATTAGCAGACTGAAATTTTCAGCCTCAGGATCATAAAAGGTCGAGACAATGCACTTCTAACTTTCAAGTAAAACCACATGGCAGAGAAGCCTAAAAATTATAGCCATGTCTCTATTAATAACCATATGTGCATCATTTGCTTTAATGGAAATTAGGGTGTCCAGAAGACTTAAGGGAACAAGGAAAATAGGAGGAGGTAGCTGAAAAAAGGAACGGGGAACTGGGGTTTCTTATGTCGTACATGCTGACCCCACATAGCTTGCAACCTTCATCTGTCTCCAACTGAAACACATGGGAAAAAAAAAAAAGAAAGAAAGAAAGAAAGAAAATCCCCAATTCCAAAACATCTGTATTCTTTTTAGAAAATTTACAAATGACTCCCAACAAAAATCAAAACCATATAAATAATGAGGAGGTGTGGAAGCACATTCGTATATATGGTTCCCAATAAAATTAAAACTATAAGATGACTAGTCATATCCCATGCCTAAAGGCACGAAGAAACATAACATTCAAACAACTAAAAAATCAATCTCCCTATATTAAATAATAAAAATTTTTCAACATTTATTTGATTACATCATTTAAAATTTATTTTTATCCATTATTTTCTTAAAAATATCGACAAAAGTTTCTCAAAATATGTAATCCAACAAAATTTTCTCAACATATGTATACTATCGTGTTTAGATAATATCTGAAATAAAAATTATGTTAGTACAAATTAATTAAATATTAAATGATTGAGCATGTGATAAGATGGGTGATATGATGGAATTGGGAGGGGATAATATGTAGGGAATAAAATTCAACTTCCCATGTGATTTATTATATAGATGTAAGAAAAGTATGACAGCACATTCGCGCAACCTAAGATGCAAAAATTGATGTTGGACAGCGAAAAAAGAGGGAAGGACACGGTTGACATGGTTGACATAATGAGGAGGCAGCAAAAAATTGCCATTTATTTGACAGCACATGGTTTCTTCTTTTATGTTCCTCCTCCGCCTCTTTATGACTAGAAGTTATCCTCAACCTAACATAAATTGGACTTCCAATTTGGAAACTTAGACTTTGACTGCTCATAAGTCAAACGTAGTAGCCCCTCCATTTACTAACTAAACAGGACCCAGGGATCACTACAACAAACTAAAGAAGATATGAGACTCTAAATAAGTTATAAATTTATCAACGGCATAAGGTCCAAAGTGAACTGAAATCGAGCCAACTTCATGGATTTCTATGTTCTCGGAATTTAATTTAATCTTCCTGGAACCTTAATGGAATGAATCAGTGAAAAGCTTCCCAGAATAAATACCTTTATGCTGTTAATTGAATTGGTGATCTCAAAAAATGGCATATAACAATTGAAATGTGTTGGATACAACATTAGAACAGGATATGGAGCACAATTGGAATATATACAGGCCATAAGGCAAGAGAGTAAATCCAGACATGTTGACATTGGTTTTTACCCCGCTTGAGAGTAAATATGCCAAGACCTTGGTCATGGATTTTCTCAGTCCAATCAGAAACCCTCTTTCCTAGTTATTTTGATTGTTCATTTTTTACTGGTCTGTTTTCAGGTTAAGAATAGGATCTCTACGAGGGGTAAGATGGTTAAAACAAGCTAAACCACCCATGATGGCTTGAGATCAACTTGAGCAAGGCCTTTTCAGGCTTACTTACACAGACAAAACCAAGTAAAACTGGATTATTAGGAGACCCAAACTTGAGATGGAAGATTTTTTTGAGCTTATCTACATTAACAAAACAATTGACGGGACGTTGATTATGAGATGAGCTAAACTTGAGCAAATAGTAGTTGCTGACAAGAATTGAGAAGCGTTCTTGGCAACACAATAATTGAGAGCAAACTCCAACAATTTGTTCGTGCAGTAGTCGAAACTTACTTACCTCCATGATGGAAATTATTGCTCATGCTTCAAGCCAGCATATATAATATGCTTTTGATATTCAGCAAACTGAATTCTATTAAACTGACATACTGCCACAGGATCACTCATGGTCATTACTTAGGCTGAGGCCAACACCATTTACAAATAAATTAATCATATTTCATTCTCACTTTGTCCTATCTAGCAAATCTCTATCAAGTATTCGATCCACTCGAACAGTTATGAGCTTTCTGAAGTTGGCATAAGTAGGTCTTGAGAAAACTAAAGTGACAGCAAACCAAACTCAGACACCACTAAAAAATTATCCAAGGCTGAGCACCTTAATATTCACCTTACATCAGCTAGTTTACACCCTATAACAAAATTTTACTACTAAGTAGTTATATTAATTTTTTTATTTTTCACAAAAAAAAGTATCCAGCTTCTTTTTGTTGGTCCATAACCAATTGCACCCTCCTCTGTTTTTCTACTCTTTCATTCAACAGAATCGCTTCACTATCATAAATTAACACACTCATCCCCCCCCCCAAAAAAAAAAATATATATATATATATATATATATATATATATATATATAT
>CAUOFW020009057.1:308133-340919 GCA_963454935.2 Ilex paraguariensis
AGCTTCTTTTTGTTGGTCCATAACCAATTGCACCCTCCTCTGTTTTTCTACTCTTTCATTCAACAGAATCGCTTCACTATCATAAATTAACACACTCATCCCCCCCCCCAAAAAAAAAAATATATATATATATATATATATATATATATATATATGTATACATTTTTTTTTTCTTTCTCTCTACTGGTTATTGAGAAGCTTAACCCGCATTATCCCTTTTGTGATTTAACTGTTCCTTGTAATCATTTTCTTTCAATGATTCATTGTTGATTGTTTATTAAGGGCCAATTATTTCCACAACTATTTTGGTTCCATTAACATCCTGACAAGTTTTTTCTTCCATACCAAGTCCCCACCCCAAATGCATAAAACAAAAAATGCAAAATCCCAATTTCTCCCACCAGTGAATCAGACATACAAAATTCTCTTATGGGAATGCCTATATCAACTGTCACAATGGTTGAATCAGATTCCCGGTAACAACAATATATGGTGGTGTTAAAAGAAGTCAGCAGAAGATAATCAGTTTGGCACATCAGTAATCACAAATCATAAAATCAAGCATCAAAAACAGATACCTTCCCAACTTAGATTCACAGGAAGCAAGTAAATGAACATGAAGATCCTCCAAAAGTCTGTAATTTTTTCCCATTGTAGAGTTCTTTCCTAGCCACCCACCAAACCTATTAAAGTTGCGTTCTCCCTGCAATGATGATGCCACATTGTTAAATCAAGACAAAAATGTAGATCAAACTAACAATATTACTTCACCAATTATGCATGTCAAAACTTGTTTGCCTCAACTAAAATCGAAAGATCACATATATAACTCTGAAATGCCAAGGAAACTTCCTATCATATTAAAAAGCTTAAAGAAAAGGACAAAAGAACAAGAATTTGTAATGTTTGTTGAACTTTTGTATCCTAAATGCATATGGAACCTACCATCAAAGCACTTCACTGAAGAAACGCGTGTGATAAACTTCAACTTTTTTCTTATAGGAAACAGAAACATTATATTAAAAGAAATTAAAATTAAGTTGGATAAGAAATTCAACCGATGAAAAAAAAATACATGCAAAACAAAAAACTAATCAAACACAAGAAGCTTCCCATCCTGCCGAAATAGAAAATAGAGGAATTCCTTAGAATGCTGTAGAAACCGAGGCCCATAATGATGCTATGAAATGAATATGATCACATAAACCAATCACATCCTCGCTTCTATCTTCGAAAATTCTTGCATTTCTTCCCTTCCAAATAATCCAAAAAACGGCCATGAGAACACAATTCCATTATGTCACCCCTTTTTCACTCATTCCAAAGCCCTTTAAATCTTTCAATAAACAAAGAATTTATGACAAATGAGGCACCCAACTCAAAGCCACCATGATAAACAACTTATGCCATAAAGTCCAAGCAATAGGACTGTGTAAGAATAAGTGATCAATGCTTTTAGAATCACCTTTACACATCACACATCATTGAGGGGAAAGACAAGTCTTATGCCTCCTTTTTTGAAGCATATCATTGGTATTAATCTTTCCATGTCCTACAGTCTATGCAAATACTTGCACTTTAATGAGTACTTTGGCTTTTCAAATCATGATAGCATGCAAGAATAATGGACCTAAAGAATCATCAATAATAGAAGCAAAAAAATACTTGCAAGAGAACACCCCTTTTGACTCACAAACCCATATTCTTTTGCCAATAGACTCCTGACTCAAAAACAAACAATTAAGGACAACAATCAAAGAAATAACCCCCTCCCATATCCATACCGTCAAGGTTTCTACGAAAACCAAAATCCCACGAACATGTATAATGAAAAGACTGAATCATAGAAGCAATGGAAACATCATGATAACAAGATAACTAATAAAGATGTGGAAATGGACAAGACAATAAAGACACCACCACCCATAAATCCTCCCAAAAGCGAATCATTATTTCATTACCCACCGTAGTCTGAACATGTTGAGAAAACCTCGTCAATCCCTAATAAATGAATTTTCATGGGCTTCAAAAGCTAACTCTTTCAACCCTAATCGAATTTCATCCATTGGCCTGTAATTCATATTTGCTCTTGATAACTAAATGGCAAAGAGAATTTTGCTCCAATAGAAATCCCCAAAGCCACTTGCCCACTAAAGTAATAATTCTTGCCCTCAAATTTCCAATTGAAAGACCACTTTTTTCCCGAGTCCTAAAAATAATATCCCAAACTATCAAATGATTTTTCTTTCTTTCACCACTATCTTCCACAGAAAATCTCTCATCATCTTCTCAATTATCCTAACAATCTTACTAGGCATCTTAAATAAAGATAAGTAATAGGTGGGAATGGCTATCAAGAACGGACCGCACCAAAGTTAATCTGCCCCTTCTAGATACGAAAGCTCTGTTCCACCTAACTAATCTTTTTGCCACACCATCGGATCCCAAAAAGATAGTGATAAAGGATTCCCACCCAATAGTAACTTAAATACTTAAGAGGCCATTTTCCCAATGTACACCCCGTCTATTCTGCAACTCTATTGATTTTATCCTGAAAAGAATTAATGCACACTAGTAAACTCTTATCCATATTCACTTTTAAACCTAACACAACGCCAAAAAATTTTAACAATATTTTTAAAATTCACAATTTTATCCTCGTCCCTTATAGAAAAAGATATTATATCATTAACAAACTGCAAATATGACACATAATCCTATCCCCGCCTACTATAAAACCTTCCACCAAATTACAACACTCAACCCTTTTAACTAACCTACTGAAACCATCCACCACTAACTTAAAGAGAAAATGAGATAAGAGATCTCCCAATGCCCTATAGAAGTCGTATATTTACCCCTAGGCTTTCCATTAAGCATAATAAAGAAATTCATATACCACAAACTTCCCGACATCCAACTCCTCTATTTATCACCAAAGCCTTTCACTTTCAACACAAAATCCAAAAATTCTCAATCTACATGATCATAAGTCTTCTCAAAGTCAATCTTAAAAATAAAACCTTCCTTACCATTCACTCTATAATCCTCTACCACCTCATTTACCATAAGAGCCACATTAAGGATTTACCTACTCTCACAAAAGCTCCTTGACAATCAAAAAGTGTCTCATTCAAAATCTCTCTTAATCTCACATGCAAAACTTTTGAAATGATCTTATAGAAATTGGACACCAGACTTATAGGCCTAAAATCCCTTAATTTCAATAACTTATCTTTCTTTGGTATCAAGCAAACAAAGGTGCATTAACCACTCCATTCTGAAAATATTCATCAAAAACCTTCATTAAGTCATCTCTTACTCTATCCCAACAATCTTGAAACACAACCAAAGTAAAACTATCAGGTCCTGGAGCTTTATCCCTAGCACACTTCCTGAATTCAATTCCTCTTAGTTGTATTACTTAAGAAAATCTCCCAATTGTATATATATTTGGGAGCTAAAGTCAATTTTTTATCCTAAGGTACTTATTTTATTCAACTCCAAAAATTGGAGAAAAAAAAATTGACTAGTATATCAAACTCCTCAATATAGCTAACCACTTGACTTTTAATAGAACTGTAGTTAGAGTTCAGGCTTCCAATTACCTCAGTTACTGCACATGCATCATCACTACAGCACTTGGAAAAGAATAATGCAGCAGAAAATTTGACATAAAACTATCATATGGTGAGAAATCAATAGCTATGAAAAACTTTGAAGACAAATTCATCCCTGCCACGGAGGTGATGATTCCCCTTGAACATCACTAGGGATCAAGAAGGTCCAGATTTGGTAGGTCCGAGAGGCAGGGACTAGCTAGCTCTCTGCCATGGAGTCTTTAGGTGCTCCTCGGGGTTCCTTGGTGCCACACATGATCCACCTTCCCCAGCAGTGCGTTGTTTGTAGTTAAGGGGAGGAAGGGATAAATAATACAGGCCACGTGGCTCTCAGCAAGAAAAAGACACGTGTCCCTATCTTGTTGCCATCCCTCACATGTACAAACACGCCATGCAGGTGTCTCCATCTATCACTGCTGACTGCCCCCATGTGATCACTATACACAACAAGATACATATTCGATGTCAATTCTCTCTAGATAACTCTTTCTCAACACATTCTCCTCTCCTGCTATCCACCAATCGTCCTCCTCAGTCCATAAGGCATATATGAATTTCAGCACATGGGTGTAACCCATAAACTACCATCTATAGAGACTTAAACCAATGATCTTTTATGCTTATAATTTTAATAAAAGGACAAACAGTCAATCGAATAAAATGATTTAGATTCTATACTACCTATGAATGATATAACACATGCTTCAAACAAAATTGTCCTTTTTTGATCAGCAACAAAATTAGTTTTCATCGACAATAGAAAATCTGTACACAAGGGTCCCCCAATAAAGAGAAAGGTGAAAAGAAAATACAACACAAGTTACTCTAATACAAATTCAAATTCATCAGGTAACATAGCAACTAACTGTCAACTATGAAAGCAAGTCAGTTCTTCAAAAGAATTTCCATTTAGTCATTACTAATTCCTAAATATTCAAGGGCCAGAAGTTGGATAGCATTCCAAATATGTAACTGGAGTTCTAACTCTACAATGCACAAATAAATTTCTTCATCGCAACTTCCACATTCCACCCAGAGTCAAGAGTCAGCAATGCAGAAGTGAATAATAAACATAAATTCAGTCAAAACATGCCTGCCATAACAATACCCTTTTCACGTGAAAGAATGTCCACGTAGTTATATAAGTTGAAATTTGTCATAGCTATTCAACAGTGGATCAGTAGCTAAAACTTATTTTCTTCTTCGAGCATTCAGTCCCTCTCTATGCTCCATCAAAATATTCATGATCCCACATGCCCTTTGATAATTCAATTCTATCCGCGTTGATTATTCTAATTGGGTTCTGAAATTACTTTGCTGATAAATGCTTCACTTTTTTTTGTCATAAACCAATGAGTATTATTAATAATATGAAAAGAATATAAAAGAGGACAAAAAGTCCTATCCTAGCACAGAAAAAATGCAGAAAAGTAAATCAGAAACACAAATGGAGGTAAGATCATCTCACAGCTGTCAGCATACTTGTGTCCGAAAACCTCTTATAAAGAATAGTGGAGTGAGTTCCTTTGAATTCTTTTGATGTAGATGCCCACAAGGAAGCCCAAAAAGAAATTTTAATCTTTCATCTAATATTCTTCCAATTCTCTCCAAACAAACAACCCAAAACAATGACACTACCACGTTTTTATACAAGATTAAAGCACGAAAGTATCATGGAAAAAACTAAAGAACTAGAACTAAGGATCCTAGCAATGCTCAGGATTCAATCGGTCAAATTAGAACATGAACTGACACAAATAACTTAAGAACACAGTCATTACAAGCCCTCACAATACTATAAATGAGCAGATGAGCGCAGCAAACCCATGTGAAAAATTACAGCATTGCAAGAGGGTCAATCAGCCTCCCCCAAAATGAAAGAATACATTTCTGTGGACATAAATTGATAATATTTGCATATAATTACATTCACACCTGCTCAAGTGTCTCCCTTTGCCCATGTAACAAAGCAGCACTGATACAAAACAAAACAAGGGGAAAATTGTCAACATCAATAAGAGTTTAAACTTATATCCATAACTTTAACTTTCATCGAAACTGAGCTTAAGAAACTTACGGAATTATACAAGAAGCAAGGGATCCAGTCTGAGAGAGCTGCCACTGGCGATATCTTCGAATCTGTACATTAACTATATCCCCATCTGCAATAGACTCAGCAGCACGGGCAATCAAGCTCATCCTTTTCAACCCATCATCTTTGCCAGCCGAACTAGGCCTATAGTTGATGTAGTTCTCCTGCCATTGAATTTACAAAACAATATGCACATGCATACATTCATATATCAGAAGATTTATGTTAGGTGGCCTTAACAAAACTACATGTATTGACATAACTACTCTGCTGTTGAGTTCGCAAATCAGGCAATAAGAAATTTAAATCATTTTTTACATTAAAGCATAAATGATATACTGCTGGAACAAAGATAAGAACGCAGTTTCATACCCTGAGAAATGTTGTAGCAATCAGATTTAGCAAATCAAGAGAATAAGGATGACTAAAGGGAAGGCTAGCTCCAGTTACATTATAAAGGTTGACAATGCAGTTAGCTTCCAAGTTCACAAGAATTTTGATCAGACAGGCATGCTATTCTAACATTCAAACATCAGACATACCTGGATAAGAAGGGGGACTAGATCAGGATCACTCATGCTTAGGTCAATTCGCTCATCCATCCGCAACTTTCCCGCATTAAAGCCAAAGAGCCTGCATGAACAAACAATTAAATCAGCACAATAGACATAGCAGGATGACTGAAAAACTCCATGATCATAAGAACAAATTTTCGATAAAGAGATTTTATTGCATAAACATAACATGCTAAAATTCATCTGAATTTATTTTTTGTCGTTTTCCCCCTTTTTTTGTTTGCTGGTGTTTGAAGGGAAAGGGACTGACAACTCCTGGCAGATAAATCATAACAACCATCATTAACATTGCCTAATCCCAGGTCATAGACAAGTAAATTACAAATAGTTAGGTATGTAACTCTGTCATTAAATATTTGCATAATCAAACAATAACCTGTCATATGCTCATAGAGACTGTCTAAACAAAGAAAAGGTATTTGACATATGATCTTGAGTTCTATGCATTAGTGTGAGCACTTCACCATTGGCAAAATTCTTTATTACATATAGAATTTTTGGTATATTCATATCATCAAGCTCTCAGGTATTTGAATTCGCAGAATAAACTGAATCCAAAACATGCAAAGTGGATTTCATTCATTGAAGAGTTAAATGCCATGCGACATGAGCAGTTATATTTGGCATGAGTCAAGAAGAGACCAAGGAAGTTGACAGTTCCATTCAGCTACAGAGAGCTATCCTCCATCACTGAAGGCCATCAATGATTAATTGTCCAAATGCCGTAGTATCTCTTCAAAAAACTATAAATATAGTCTTTGGAGCGGAAGTTTCAACCCAAAATAAAAAAAAAAAGTCAATGTAGAAAGGCTTAAAATTGTTTAGGGGTTGGTCCAGTAAAGTTTTGGAAATCAAAAAGGAGAACTTTGGTGACTTTTAACTGTTTCGCGATCAGTACTTGTGAGGCAGTGAAGATCACTAAAGGGCTTGTTTATTCTCTCAGGTTGCTTGAGATGATGGATTGAAAGACAGAAAGGTTAAGCCTCGTCAAGTTGGATTTCAAGGATAGGAAAAGGGACTGACAGCTCTAGTTGAGCTTTGAAGGGCTAGGAAGTGTTAAGAATTAATAAGAAACAGAGAACATGAATCAACAAAGCACGACAAAGAATTCCTCACAAGGGTTAGTTAAAAACACACCAAAAAAAAGATATCATCACTCAATTCACCAAACAAAGCTATAACATCACTGCAAAAGCTAGGTGACCAAGTAGTCTTGAGGTCCAAGTGTGGATAGAAGACTTGAACTTTGCGCACAAATAAAAAGTCAATACAACAGAAGGCTCATGTAAAAGAAAAAAAAAGCTCAAGTCCACCTCTTAAAGGTCAATGATTCTCCAAGTACTCCTAAGCCCTAATGTTCTACCAATTGGCAGATAAGGCTGATATCACTTCGCGAACTATAAGTAGCCAATATGTGCTTTCTGAATAGCAGACTACAGATAAATGTCCCATGCTATAACCACCACAGCATATTCAAGAAAACAAGACAAACAAATGAAAATCCTGCAGGTTTTCATTTTCATAACGCAAGTACAGCGAGGAAAAAAGAAAAAGCAGGCAGTAGCTTTGCAGAGATGAAATTGTATTTGAAGATGGTCGTACTTGTCAACAGCTGTAAATGGTGAAATATCTTCATCTTTTGAACTGCTAAGAAGTCGTTGTCTAATGTCATCATATTTAATGACTGACATTGAGAGGCTCATATACTGCAATTGGTTCAAAGCCATGCGCATATCTCCATTAACCCTTTCTGCAAGTTCCTCGAGTGCAATCTGGGTACAAGAAGTATTAAAAGTCTCAGCAGATATATAAACATATACATAAAATGATAATGAGAATATATCGCAGCAGCTACCTCTGTTCCCAGGTATAAGCAGATTAATAAATGGGAAAAAACTGACGAAGGTAGAAACAAAAGAAACAGTGAGTGGCATATTTGCATTCTAATATATATCAGAACAAAAAAGTATAAAGAGACTAAACTGCATAAAGATCACTAAGCTTTAAAGTTAGAAAGCTTAACCCGCTAATATTTTCCAGCTCAAAATAAAGCCATTTTGTATATGTTGCATTTTGATATTCTGCACTATGCATAGGACCACTGCAAAACTTGTTTAAAAAAGATAGAAGACCAGAGAACTGTGTTGCTCAAGGTTATCATAGCGCACATTGCACAAGATCTAATGGCTTGAAATAGAAGTGCTGAAACGTATGTATATATAAACACGAATATTGATAAAGAAAAAGTGCCCCCTGAATTAAACATCAAAGAAGTTTCCTTCTTTTATCCAGGTATTATCCCACTGCTACATAATAGATAGGCTTCCTTCTGCTTGATGATCACCTCTAATCATTCTAGGGATAAACAATTACTCACAACCACTATGTTTTCAAAGACAGTTAATAAATACAAAGCATACCTTTTACATTAAAAGCTAGAAGAAAAGGAGGAAGAAAAGAAAATGGAGGAGTAAGGGAGCCCAATAACGACAGAGATAAAAACCACAAAATGACATAGTGAGGAAACTTGCTTCCCCTCCTGTAAAGTGCATACCTATTATAGTGGACCATGGACTACCATGTAAGGGCCAAAGTTTGCTAAAATAAGTGCCAATTAATATAATGGAAACTGAAAAGAAAATCAGATTACGTTGTTAATAAAAAAATCAAATTTTAACAAAGCTATTTGACAATCAAATAGAAAACGGAAACCACTAAACAATTTTGCAAAAACAAATGTTAGAAATTGCTTGTTATTCCAATGGTTCCCATTTGATGGTATATTTGTCGAGGAGCCACAAGTCCATCGAAAGTCTGTGTTTTTCAACTATAAATTATTATCCATCTCTTTGCTGCCATCTAAGAAGGATATTTCAAATGGACAGGAAGCCACTTAAAAACACGTATTAAACAACAAAGCCCAAGAGTTTTGCTTTGTTGACCGTTCCTATTTTCTTGCAATGTCCCCAGTCAAAATAAAGTGCTCAACTAAATACCTTACCACATACAAAATCCAACTTTACCTAAAAATACAAGAAAGTTTTAAATAGAGCATGCACCTCATTAACTTGAAGTCCTTCGGCATTTGCAACTTGGAATAATCTTTTAGCCATCTATCATCACCACATTTTATCTGTTAGCAACTCAAAGTTTTGCACCAGTCATCTCAAAATGCAA
Organism: Ilex paraguariensis; assembly: GCA_963454935.2. Lineage (NCBI taxonomy): Eukaryota > Viridiplantae > Streptophyta > Magnoliopsida > Aquifoliales > Aquifoliaceae > Ilex > Ilex paraguariensis. The sequence continues at coordinate 317,598 of CAUOFW020009057.1, forward strand.
ATCAAAACAAGAACAAGTGATATTAAATTAAGAATTGCAGTGTTAAGTACAGATACAGACACACACAAACACACACATATATATAGATATTTGTAAGATTCAGTGACAGATAGTTTCCAAAAATGATTGAGTACAAACTTCGTCCCAAGTTAGATTATTCGAAACGCTTCCTCATATAGCATGGAGAAAGAACAATTTTACCATTAAAGCATATACCAATTGATTCTGTGTGACAAAATAATACTCTCAGATGTACCCTTGAGGCCATGGCTAGTTTATGTAAAAATGAAAAAGAACAGGTACTTGTTATTTTTTGTGGAAAAAAGAGGGAGACACAGAAGTAGTATCCCCAGCAAACTGGTGACACTTGAGCTGCCCTTCCATACATACATTAAGGCATCCTTACAGTCTAAATCTAATCTCAATTTCCGAAAGATAAAAGATGGCCGTCAAGAAGACTAACACACAGAGGCATCCACATGTTGACACTAGAAAGTGACTACTTTAGAGCATCTACAGCCTCCAATAAAGAGAAAAAAACTGCTATGGCCAAAATACAAACATTGCACCCTAATATACAAGACTTCTTCCCTTGGAAGAGCAACTTTCCTTGATTCTTTCACAAACATCACACTATCAGTTATCATGGGAGATAAATGCATATTGTAACCTGCAGACCTTTTCTGTTTCAATTCCATCTCAGGCAGTCAAGCATATTTCAGGTTTAAAGCAGAAATTACACTTTTTTCTGAAAAGTAAATCCTAATTCAGAGATAATACACTAATACAGCAAAATTATTTCCAATTATGCTCTCGATTAAAGATATAGTGATATACAGCCATCAAGCTCATATTTCAGTCCTGGGCCTTCTAAATCATAAGAACTGGACTTTAAAACACATCACCGAAAGAGTTCCCAGATAATGGAGCCAGGCCATAAGCAATTGAAGTGAACACTTAAAAATAAAAGGTCTATACCAATATGAAGAAGACCAATAAGTAGAGAAATAAATGAAAAGACCTGCTGCTTTGTTGGTTTCCGGAAGCTAAGAAGTAAGCAGTAGTTCACAAGACTCTTTAGTTTTTGACTGTAGCGGTCATTACAAATGCAAATGATTGGAATTTTAGAGATCTTGATGCTGGCAATGAGATCAGCCACTCCCCCTCTATCTCCAGCAGACATGCCATCAACTTCATCCATAATCAGCACAGTCTTTGGATGCTTTGAACTTGAATTATAGTTAACAATTAAGCAGGATTCTTATAAGGTGCTTCTTGATGCATTTACAATAAAATAGAGTACTACTAACCGATCCATGTTAACGCTTAGAGCTTCATTACTAACAAGTTCCTTTATAGAATTTGCTGTACTTCCACCTATTCCTTTCTCGACTTTGGCATCAGCCTTTCCACGGTTGTCACTAGCATTTACCTAAACGAATTAAATAGGAAGTAACATATATAGCCAAGGAATAAAAAAGAACATGGACATAGTCCAGTCCAGTATTAATCAGGAAAATGTTCTACCTCGATTGCCTGAAAACCAAGCATCTGACAAACCAACTTGGCTGATGTAGTCTTCCCAATACCAGGTGTACCACTCAATAGAACAGCTTTCTTAGCAGCAGAATCATTCTGTTTTTTCCCCTTCCCAGTATTCATGAACTGCTCATCCCAATGTTCCAGCCAATCATGAAGCTGCTTCACCTGCACATTATTCCCACTAAGAAATGTTAGATGTCTTCAAATAGATATATGTACATAAAAAAAATTTTACGTTGAACATGAAGCTGAAAAAACAGCAACCAGTGCACACACACCAGTGACTGATTCCCTATCATGTCGTTTGGAATCTTTGGCCTGTATTTTTCCGTCCATTGCAAGAAAGCTTTTTCCACAAGTTGATATTTCCGCTTAGCAGGAGAGGCAACTGCAGTCAAACCTTTGGTGGCTACACTTTCTGCAGAATAGTTGTCCAGATGATCATTTAGAAGAAGCAAATTGCCCTAATAATTTCTCTCTCACAGACTAAACATGATCAAGTAAAATAGAATGTTAAGGGTTTTCTAAGACACAAATAGAAAAACGGAAAGAAGGAACAAAGTTTAAACAACGAAGGACCTACAAGAAATATTTAAGCAACACGAAAAATAGGTGATAGCCTTCATAGCTTTCAAAAATGGCAGAACAAGATTGTCTTCACAAGTTCAATTCAGTCAAATAAGCATTTGAAAAGATATCAGCATAGAAGTGATGTTACTACACAAAAACCAGAAGTCGCATTAACGGTTTGCTTAATTTTTCTTCAATAAAAACAGAATAACTAACACCTTTAGCTCAATATTAAGAAAGTAAATATTAACACTTTATATAAAAAAAAATTAAGCTTTAACCTCGCCACCCATAAAAGAAAATGGTTCTAAGATAAAGGATAAAGAATACTAAAATTTGTTCACTGTATTTCTTCAATTATCAAGTAGCATTCACTAAACTATTTCTTATAAAGGTGATGCATCCATAAAGCTAGTAATAAGTAAAGCACCATCTCATGCATAAAGATATCAACTGCAGTTTTTTTCATGCCAAGTTAGAATTAAAAAGAAGACATAGATCAAAACACATAACTAATAACAGACCCGAAAGCAGTTAAAAACATCAGGATCAATGCAGAAAAGGCAGAAGAGAGAGCTAATTTTCCATTGTCAAATATATAGAAAGAGCAAATTAAATGAAAGAAAATAGTGTGCTTTATGCATGTTTTTAAGTTTTTTTGAGCAAGGACTTGAGGATTTTATACTAAAGACAAATTCTGCTGGGCATGGGTACCACTTTGTCATCAGTATTATCCCTTTCAGTGCAAGCAGATTCTCAGATTTTGATGGAAGCCCATCATTTCTTAGTCTTGTCAACAGCCAACCTAAAAGCCACCTCTCATGACCCTTACCTTCCAATTCCATGTAGGCCTCTACTGAAAAGATTACGGTCCACAAAATTCTGGCAACCTAATTGTTAAATTCCAGCACCTAGCACCTCTAAGAACAAGCCCAAGAACATTCTATCATCAGCATCATGCCCACCAACCACACAAACACCACAACTACCCTTGCACTGTCCATGGTTCTACAATAACCACAAAACCTTGCTTTTCTTTCCTGTTTCTTATCAAAAATCTTACCTCCCCACAAACTTTTTATTTACTAACTAACAAACTCGATATTATCAGCCCCAAAAGAGTAATTTTACCAATACCCCATAAAACTGTGGAGTGATAGAGTGTAGGGGGCTGTTTCATACTTTTTTCTACATCACGACTCAAAGGAGAAGTTGATTCTCATGAATCTCAACTATCCCAGACATACACTCAACTCAACTATCCCAGACATATACAGTAACATAACTGAACTGCAATTACCTGTCATAAGCTTGTTTTTTATCATGCTTTATTGCTCATTTCAAAACCCTCTTCGGGCTAACCATGAATATACTGTTATAAATGTTTTGAACCGTCACCTTTTCTTGCAAATTTTGAAAAAATAAAAAAACAGAGAAACTGCGCAGCATGGAGTTCTATTAAGGGGTGACATGTTCCTCTGAACACTGCATAGACATTAAAATCCTCACACCTAACAAATGCCCCAAAAGTTCAGCAATTTCCAACATAATTTCATGGTGGACACATGGCACAATATAAGACATAAAATAAACTTTCCTACAAAAGCATGCACATAGGTGTCCTCACACCGAAGGAGGAGAGAACAAGTGGTACTAAAACATTCAAAAGAAATGGGGGAACAAACTGGGGTTTTGGTTAAAACCATAAAAAAATTGGGCCACTTTGGTCAAAAAGAAGGGCAATAAAATGAGGCATCAAATGGTAGGAACAGAGAACAAGAAAAAAAGAAAAAAAAGAAAAGAAAAGAAAGAGAAGCAACTAAAATGGATTGTAAAATATGCTTTCCTATTATAATTATAAATGTCCTCACCATCCACTTATAGGTTAAAAACTGTACATTTTCTAATTTTTACAATGTGACCATCATGTCATGTTTTAAGCCTTGTAACCTAGAAGAAATAAATAAAATGTAACCGTAAGCAACACAAAAACCCATGTTTGTTATAAACTATTAGAACTTGTGATACATATGAGCTTGTACTTCAGCATAGCAAAGGGTCCACATTACCACCAAGAACATGCTAGTCACCAACAACCTTATCAGTCCACAAAACAACACTCGAATAGAAACTGCATTACCTGCTTCATTGCCATATCATTAGAAATCAAATTCCAGATCATCTTCTCTGTATTTTTATTTGCTGAATTTAATTAGATGCCATCTTGACATTAAAAATTACCTCAGATAAAAGTTTCCGCAATTGCTGGGGACTCGATGCAACACTACACATTCAGACTGTCCTAGCAAATCATATATATAAATAAGCCTTGTAGACTAAACCAATCAAAAAACAAACACTTTTTAAAAATAAGAAACATCATCTACCCCTTGCTCTAGAGCCATAGCCAAACAAAAATAGTCGAAGGCCGAAAACCTATCAATATGCCAATATCAGAATGACAATGTAGTGCTCAGCAAACATTAAAACTTAAGTATCAACAGAAAGAAGGCAGTTTGACAGCATAAAATATTTTGACGAAAACTGACTGTACATCAACTAATGCATGGATTAGTTCGGAGCATACTCTTTGTTTCTAATCTTTGAGGACTTTTCTTTGGCAATGACACAACCATTTTGTCTGCAGGTTTTTTTGGTTCTTCTTTTGCAGCTGTTTTTGATGTGTTTGATGCACGAATCATATCTAATAGCCCATCCTCAGTAAGGAAGGTAGTACTACACAAAGAAATAGAAGGCATGAAAATTACTCAGAAAACCGGAAAGAATGAAAACAAGATATATTAATGCTAGCTAACAAACCCTAGTTCTTTGGCTTTAGAAGATTTCCGTCCCTCGATATCTTCATCGCACAAGAGAAAATTCTGCGAAGAAACAATGAAAATCTCATGCCAATACATTACCACAAACCTACGCAAAGAAAAGAAAGTTCCATGAAAAGACCGTTTTTTTGCTAACAGATCCAGTAACACGACCGCCATGTCGTTTAATCAAATCCTCAGCTTCTTCTCTTTCTAGACTGAAAGTATAAAAATAGTTCAAGATAAACTCAAGTTGATACAACCATATATTTAATTTTTTTCCCCAGATATAGGGAAACTAGGCAAAATAAGAAAGAAATTGACAGGCCTAGATTAAACTTGCAGGTTATCGTGGCACTAAAAAAATTGATCTCATCATTTATTTTGAGACGCAAGAAGCTACTTATGATACCAAGAAGATTTTGTCCTCCAAATCTACATACACAGTTCCAATAAAATAGTGAACGACCCTTTAAAATGAAAAGAATTACCTGTCAAGTGTTCCACTAATAACAAAAGTCAAACCAGCTAAACAATCAGGGGCACCTTCAGGAACTTCCTGAGACCAAAAGATGTCCACAATGTAAAGAAAAAGATATTTCTGATAAACTAATTCAATGATGAAAAATATTTCTAGACCTTCTCCCCTTTGTGCGGGGGATCTTTCCTTTCACCAAAATTCATGAATCCACCGCGTCCTCCACCACCCCTGCCTCTTCCACCAGCTGGGGCTGTTGAAGTACCTCTACCACCACGGCCACGTCCACTGGATTTGAGAGATTTTGTGTTTTTATCATCAACATCATCTCCATCACTTTCATCAATATCCATGCCTCCCCCACCAACTGGTGCCGCTAATGCACTTTTTCCACCACGACCTCTTCCACCAGATTTAAGATGAGATTTGGTATCTTTATAATCAACATCATCTTCATCACTTGTAACAACAAATTTCTTGGCAATGCCCCTACCCATACCACTCTTCAATTTCTTGCTGGGAGTAACATCACTTAACCCCTTACTTGAATTGGGCGAAACAAAGTCATCATCATCGTCGTCATCATTGACTCTACGAAATTTCTTCCCAAGCAGGGGTTTCACATCACCAGACAATTCTCCACTACCTTTTTGGGCCTTCCTTTTTGCTGAGAGTTCCTCCACTTTTTTCTCCTCTTTCGTATTTTGTTTATCAGTAGCAAAATATTTGCTAGTTTTCCTTCTGCCTGAACTTTCTTGGTCTGCATGCACCTGAGATACCCACAGAAACATTAAAATTTACTTATCAAATTAGTTAAGTTCCCTGAAAATATAGCAAAGCAAACCATGCAAAGTCACAAGGAATTTCTTTCTAGCTTGCATTTTCTCCGGTTGTCTGTGTCTCTATAACTAGTGTGCATGTTAAAGTAGCAACCAATGAGGACAAAACTTAGCAACATTGAACCCCGACTTTGAAGGCCTTCAGTCAATTTCGGTCCTGTCTATAAACTAAATTAGCCTGTAGATCTCTATGAACTAAATAAGTAGGTTTCCTCGTTGTTAGAATTTTCAAATGAAAATTCGTAAGTAGGTTTCTTCATTGTTAGAACCCAATACAAGTAAAATTTCGTAAACTTAAAATGACAAGAAGATGAAAATTGACCAAAATTGTCAGAATTTTTACTCAGCATTCGCAAGTTTAACCCAAAATGCAAATACAAAAGATTCAAATGTGAGATATAGGTTTTTTTCCTTAAGTAGGAACCTGTTATTTTAGTGAGCATTAGCATATTTAGTCTTTGCCATTTAAACAAAACAAAAACCTATGCCAAAAAACTACATCCAACTAAAAACAGCTTTCCAGAACACGACGAATCGAACAATATTACTCACGGGTTTCTCTGGCATCGAGATGGCTGGCTTCTCTGACGTCGTGGGTTTGACGGACTTTGATCCACTGCCATTGCCACTGCCCTTGTCATGTTGCTTCATGAACCATTTCCTAATATCTGACTGTTAATTCAAAAACAAACAAAATACCAAATTAACGTTTCTCTAACCAACCAAAACAAAAAAACCCATATAGCAAAAAACAAAAATCAACTTTCCGTGGAACTGAAAAGAGCAATTACAATGTGTAACTCACCAAAATTGCATTTGATACGAAAACTATACATTTAAGTTATCAAAACTCATTACTAACCGCAACTCACCATTTCTCAACTTTGCCCCAATTTGCAGGTTACAATGTTGGAATCCGTTCTTTGGGTTTTGTCTGTATAACACAATCAGTAATTCAGAAAATATATATATAAAAATATTCAAAAACCCATATTTATATTTTTGGGGTTAGGGTTTTTATTCAGGGTTTCGTATTCATGGATACCAATGTCAATAGAAAGAGTTACTTTCTTGCGGCCAAAAAGTAAATAAAAATTGATTGTGAAAAAAAAAAACATAAATATTTTTCACCTACTATTGTAGGATCTTTTTGAGAATGAAAAATTTCAGGTTTCAAACGAGAGAGAGAGAGAGAGAGGGAGGCGTTGCTACTTACGATTGTGTTAGTCGCACTTATATGAGGCGATAGACGAGAGGGGTTCTCTGCTGTCCTGTAGTCTGTCTAGAGGGGCTTTCAAGAACAGTCACACGCCAATTCATTGCAGTGGAAGGAAGGAGGAGTCCCACTAAAACTGTGGTTCTGCAAATTCAGCCTTTCGATCGTAATCACTTTTCAACTAAAATTTGTGGGCGTCTAATCAACGGCTTTGAAGTGATCAATTTTTTTTCCACAGCTCAGATCTTTTTTGTTTATTTATCGGTAAGTTACAGCTCACAATCACGAGTAAATGTTTGGTAAATGATTCGTGATTAATAATAATATATCATATCATATATAAAAATGTAAAATAAATGAAACTCATTATTATAGTTTTAAATCTCGGCTCAGACATAAATCCAAAAAAATGGCTGGGTCAATGTATCACTGGTTCAACTTTTAGGTCACTAATTTGATCGATAATATAATAAAAAATAAATATCAATAATAATAAATAAGCTAAAAAATTGTACTAATTATAAAAATAACATAGTTAATGTATATTACATCAAACAAAAAATCTAAAATCATTAAACATGTATGCAATGCATTCAATTTTCAATATAATTTGTAAATTTTAAGTAGAGAAAAATACATTTATGACAACAGTGGCTTAGGTTTATTACAGATTAGGTAACATATGAAGTCCAATTAAAATTACTTGTTAGCATGTAGATTAATCTAACATAATTAATCTGTCAACCAGCTTTCAAAATTTAACAAACATTTCTTATTATCTAACACAATCCAATAATGGTTCATTTCTCAATTGTTCAGTACATAACAAGTGTTTGAAATGTATGTTGGATCTAATTTTAAGCTCAATTATTGTTTATTTGACTCATGATCTTAAAACTGAAGGGCCACTAAAGTTTCTCAATTTTGGTGTTTGTAACTTGAAAATGTCAAAAAAACACTCGAAAGTGTAAGTGCGGTGACGGTTATATCAAAATGGGCCAAAAATCTAAAATTGAAAATGTGACAATCAATATGACAATATTCAAATTGATCCAAAATTTATACACAACAAATTTGAAACATCAGACAAGGGGAGAGAGAGAGAGAGAGAGGGATATGTACCTGTTGGAGTGTTAAGTAGAGGAAATGTGTAGACTCAATTACGTTTTTTCGCTTCGTCTGCCTTCGTATGTTCGTCGTTCCTACCTACCAAACTACCACGATCGTTGAGAGAAAGGGAGAGAAGAGGCTGGGTGGGAATTCTTCGTCAAGGAACCGAGGGTTCAAGAGAGTTCGGTTGTCTTTGTTTCAGAAGAGGCAAAGCAATTAGGGCAAAAATGCCCAAAGTTTAATTTTTATATCATTTTAAAGTACTTGTCCGGTTTGGCATAACCCGTCCGCTTTGAACGGTTCCATTAAAAATTGACCGGTTCAGTGGGTCATTAACAATTTCCATACTTAACCGATCTAATTAAGTAACCGGCCCCGTTTGGAGTCTGATTTGCCGGTTCACTGAATCAACTCATTGGATCGAGCCGGATTTTAAAAACACTGCTCATTATTATAAAATTGGTGATACCTCATATTTTTTATAACATTATATAATCGTTACATTAAATATTTTTCCTATGGTCAGAGTTTTTTAGCACGTACATGTCTCCTAGTCCCCTTGTCCCCCCTCCACAGTTTGAAAAAAATATATAATTTATAATCATTCTAATTTTTGTTTATTAACATTTTAATCTTTTAGTGCATAAATTGAGAATTTATAAAACTTTTAAGCTATAAAGTGTCATTCGCCTTTTAGTTTAGGATAAATCAGATAAATGATTCCTGAATTTTAGTATTTGTTACTAAAACTTGTATACTTCCTTAAATTTTTATACTTTTAATGGCATGTTTGGTTTGTGGAGTTAGATAAGATAGAATTTGAGTTTTTTTTATAGCTTACCCAACTCATTCCAATCCAGTCCAACCAAGTGGAATTGGAAAGAAAATGAATATATTCCTATTTAATTCCATGTTTGGCTAGCGTAGTTAAAATTTTGTGGGTCCCATGGATATCAAGCCTTTTTTTATTACAATTATTATACTAACATACCCCATAAAAAGAGTTCAATCATGCCGGGGCTTAAAAGATGAAGGGTAGAACGGTAACTGTGTGCTCAAATCCTGCCTAGCCATAATTTATCCCACCTGCCAGGTGGGTTCCAATAAACCCACGTGTACAGGCTAAAATATACTGTACATGTTGGCCGGGATATGGCCCAAATGGAATTATTCGTTTCTAAAAGTAGCCTCCCGAACATTGGACATGTGGGTCCCCAGATCAAATTGTCATTTCCAACAAGTCATATCCCATTTTATCCTGCTGTTTGGTAATGGGATGTGGGGTAAGTTTGAAAAAAATAATTTAAATAACTCCCAAATTTTATGTTTGTATGAAAAATTAAATTTCAAGTTTTCATATCTGGGTCGTAACTTTCTTAAAAATTAAACGCATGATCATAGGTTTCGTCAAACCTAGGGGATGGGTTTTGGAAGATAGGGAAGAGGTTAAAATTCTAAAAGATAATTGTATCCCTTAACATGAGTATGAATTGAATTGATCAAGGGTAAAATATTTATTTATATGACAAATAATTATTAATAATTATAATATATTTATGGATCCTACATGTGTATGTGTTGCATACCAAACATGAGTATGAACCAAATTAAATGTTGAATCATAACTTTACAAATAGAGGTTTGGATTTTGAAGGGTTTGGAGAAGTTAATCCAAACCCCACGTCGAAATTCATCCAAACAAACTGTCAGCGACGATTTTCACGGCGTCGCTAAAATTTTCATTTTTTTAATAAGTAAATTAATTGTGTCACTAAAAATAAAATTGCATTGCGGATTATTTTATACCGTTTGATAAATTTCAAATTATACTATATCGATATATCATTTTTCACGACACCCTTAAATTACAAAAATAAATAAACATAATGTCAGTGTTATTTCTATACCAAATTACACGGTTAAGTTTGTTAAAAAAAATCTGAAATACCTTTAATACATCTAAATAGTAAAATCTCCTACTTAATATCTTAGTTTATTACTTAGAGGTACTTAATGTTTTAAGAGATATTAATTTTATTTATCATACAAACTTAATTTAAAGTACATAATATATTTATTTTAAGAGCTGAATTGAATTTAATAAACACCACCTAAGTCAATAACTTAAGAATACACAATACAATATTGATACCTGATTAAGTNTTTAACATGAGTATGAATTGAATTGATCAAGGATAAAATATTTATTTATATGACAAATAATTATTAATAATTATAATATATTTATGGATCTTATATGTGTATGTGTTGCATACCAAACATGAGTATGAACCAAATTAAATGTTGAATCATAACTTTACAAATAGAGGTTTGGATTTTGAAGGGTTTGGAGAAGTTAACCCAAACCCCACGTCGAAATTCATCCAAACAAACTGTCAGCGACGATTTTCACGGCGTCGCTAAAATTTTCATTTTTTTAATAAGTAAATTAATTGTGTCACTAAAAATAAAATTGCATTGCGGATTATTTTATACCGTTTGATAAATTTCAAATTATACTATATCGATATATCATTTTTCACGACACCCTTAAATTACAAAAATAAATAAACATAATGTCAGTGTTATTTCTATACCAAATTACACGGTTAAGTTTGTTAAAAAAAATCTGAAATACCTTTAATACATCTAAATAGTAAAATCTCCTACTTAATATCTTAGTTTATTACTTAGAGGTACTTAATGTTTTAAGAGATATTAATTTTATTTATCATACAAACTTAATTTAAAGTACATAATATATTTATTTTAAGAGCTGAATTGAATTTAATAAACACCACCTAAGTCAATAACTTAAGAATACACAATACAATATTGATACCTGATTAAGTCATATGTACCAAAAAATAAGATTAAAAATAAGGACCACATAATTTACCACTAATAGGGTGAATTAATTTTTTTTTTTTAATTTTTTTACTACAAAGTATCCAGGCTTACACCGATTATTTCTTCAAACTCAACGACNTCCAAACCCCACGTCGAAATTCATCCAAACAAACTGTCAGCGACGATTTTCACCACCTAAGTCAATAACTTAAGAATACACAATACAATATTGATACCTGATTAAGTCATATGTACCAAAAAATAAGATTAAAAATAAGGACCACATAATTTACCACTAATAGGGTGAATTAATTTTTTTTTTTTAATTTTTTTACTACAAAGTATCCAGGCTTACACCGATTATTTCTTCAAACTCAACGACTGATCACTGTGATTTGAATTGGGCTACCAAAGGTCAGGCACAATCATTAAACCACCCCTTAAAAAAAAATCCCCACCATATCAACTCCTACATTGATTACCGAGCAATACTATACAGACTTTATTTGGATATCTTATTTAGAAATTTAATGATGTACAATAATTAAATTAATTGTGCGCTACAAATTTATAATTAATTTAATGATTGCGTTAAATTTCTAAATAAGATTCCCAAATAAAAGCTCAAATAATATTTTTCTTGATGATTTGGTTTGACCAAACCGCTTACATGGTGAACAAATTTCGAATATTAAATGAATAAAAGTGAATTGCCAGGGCTGATCAGTTTCATTTCTTGATGGGCCCATGGAATGGGCTGATTCATATCCAGTCATTCAATTTACATGCACACCATATGGGCCCATAGCCTTGATGGCTTGAAGTTTTGCACATCATATACCAGATGGATTAGGTCTATGCAATCAGTTACTGATCAAATTTGAATTAGATTTTGATCAATTCAAACCTTAATTCTTTAATTAATTGGGAAACTCTATGATACCCAAAAATAAAATAAATTTGGTATCATACAGCCGATTATAACTTTCTTTTTATATAGTAAAGGTAAACATTTGAAAGAAAATCGAGTAGGGTGGTCTAGTAGTGGTACTGATCTTACTCCTTACTTAGAAATCGAGAGTTCCAGTCCTGGAGTCTCCATTGGGGTTCGGTGGTTAGCCGCTATGCTAGTCTAATTGGGTATGGTCCTGAGAGGTATTCCAGGCACGGTCAGAGGTCTTATGATCCCATCGATGAGGGCCTAACAGAGTGGTCGCTGGGTGTTTTTCTTTTCTCCCACCTTTTTTTTAATTATCAAAAAAAAAAAACATTTAAAACAAAAATTACAATTGCTCAAAGAAAGACCATGATCGATTACAAACCCCCATGATCAATCATGGGTTTCTCTTAACCAATTGTAACTTCTCCCTTATAAGATGTAAGTTAAGCTTTAAAAGTTATAACCTAACATTTGAAAGTTATAACTTTGGTATCAATTGTAATTTTTCATTTAAAAATTGTAACTTATCCTGAAAAAGTTGTACCTTATACATTAAAAAAATTATAATTTTCGATACAGTACCGCCGACAGTACTGTAGCCTTTTCCTAATTAATAAGGGTTATTTTCACATCCTTACCTGAATCCGTTAAAAAATCATAACAACTAAAATTAGAGCTATTTTACAGGAAATTGCCTAAGAATTTTAAACCAATTTCAGGAAATGGCCATTCAATTTCCTCATTTACTTATATATAATAATTTGGATATGACCACAATAAAATGAGGTAATGGTATATNCTAATGATGTACAATAATTAAATTAATTGTGCGCTACAAATTTATAATTAATTTAATGATTGCGTTAAATTTATATCATTAAATTCCTAAATAAGATTCCCAAATAAAAGCTCAAATAATATTTTTCTTGATGATTTGGTTTGACCAAACCGCTTACATGGTGAACAAATTTCGAATATTAAATGAATAAAAGTGAATTGCCAGGGCTGATCAGTTTCATTTCTTGATGGGCCCATGGAATGGGCTGATTCATATCCAGTCATTCAATTTACATGCACACCATATGGGCCCTTAGCCTTGATGGCTTGAAGTTTTGCACATCATATACCAGATGGATTAGGTCTATGCAATCAGTTACTGATCAAAATTTGAATTAGATTTTGATCAATTCAAACCTTAATTCTTTAATTAATTGGGAAACTCTATGATACCCAAAAATAAAATAAATTTGGTATCATACAGCCGATTATAACTTTCTTTTTATATAGTAAAGGTAAACATTTGAAAGAAAATCGAGTAGGGTGGTCTAGTAGTGGTACTGATCTTACTCCTTACTTAGAAGTTGAGAGTTCCAGTCCTGGAGTCCCCATAGGGGCTCGGTGGTTAGCCGCTATGCTAGTCTAATTGGGTATGATCCTGAGAGGTATTCCAGGCACGGTCAGAGGTCTTATGATCCCATCGATGAGGGCCTAACAGAGTGGTCGCTGGGTGTTTTTCTTTTCTCCCACCTTTTTTTTAATTATCAAAAAAAAAAACATTTAAAACAAAAATTACAATTGCTCAAAGAAAGACCATGATCGATTACAAACCCCCATGATCAATTATGGGTTTCTCTTAACCAATTGTAACTTCTCCCTTATAAGATGTAAGTTAAGCTTTAAAAGTTATAACCTAACATTTGAAAGTTATAACTTTGGTATCAATTGTAATTTTTCATTTAAAAATTGTAACTTATCCAGAAAAAGTTGTACCTTATACATTAAAAAAATTATAATTTTCGATACAGTACCGCCGACAGTACTGTAGCCTTTTCCTAATTAATAAGGGTTATTTTCACATCCTTACCTGAATCCGTTAAAAAATCATAACAACTAAAATTAGAGCTATTTTACAGGAAATTGCCTAAGAATTTTAAACCAATTTCAGGAAATGGCCATTCAATTTCCTCATTTACTTATATATAATAATTTGGATATGACCACAATAAAATGAGGTAATGGTATATTTAAATCCAATCCTATGAACTAAGTTTATATAACAAATTCGAAGTCAAATTACTAGTTAAAAATATAATTTCATATTTGGCTAATTGAATTTAAATTTGGATTAGATTCGTATCAAAAATCGATTTTTAATGACCTAATTGAGTTTTAATCACACGATATAGAAATTTCTTAATAGAAAATTAATTTTTTCATTCATGAACTAATTGTAGTTAAGCTAATTAACTTTTCACTTACAGTAGTTGAATTTGAGGACTTAATTGTGAAAGTTGAGTAGCTAAGGCCATCTCCGGTCTTTACTCAAACTCTTATTCAAATGTAAATTTGAGTAAAAAAAAGACTAAAAACAAGTTATAGTCTTTGACTCAAACTTATATCAAATGAAGGGAGATTCAACTTTTTACTCAAATACTGGCAGATTCAAATATCTACTCAAATCTTCAATGGTCAGATTTCACTCTTTTAAAAGATCTAATGGTCATATTTCACCAAATTTTAAATTTGAGTTTGTCTATTGGAGAAACCTATACCAAAACAAGTTTTTTTATTCATTTTTTTTACTCAAATTTGAGTTTGAATTCGAGTCAATATTGAAAATGACCTTAATAAGATTAAGCTTTACTGTAATTTTTTTTTTTTTCAAGAAATTTGACAAAAAATAGTTCTTAAACTTATAATCTTCACCAAGTAAGCANATCGAGAGTTCCAGTCCTGGAGTCTCCATTGGGGTTCGGTGGTTAGCCGCTATGCTAGTCTAATTGGGTATGGTCCTGAGAGGTATTCCAGGCACGGTCAGAGGTCTTATGATCCCATCGATGAGGGCCTAACAGAGTGGTCGCTGGGTGTTTTTCTTTTCTCCCACCTTTTTTTTAATTATCAAAAAAAAAAACATTTAAAACAAAAATTACAATTGCTCAAAGAAAGACCATGATCGATTACAAACCCCCATGATCAATTATGGGTTTCTCTTAACCAATTGTAACTTCTCCCTTATAAGATGTAAGTTAAGCTTTAAAAGTTATAACCTAACATTTGAAAGTTATAACTTTGGTATCAATTGTAATTTTTCATTTAAAAATTGTAACTTATCCTGAAAAAGTTGTACCTTATACATTAAAAAAATTATAATTTTCGATATAATACCGCCGACAGTACTGTAGCCTTTTCCTAATTAATCAGGGTTATTTTCACATCCTTACCTGAATCCGTTAAAAAATCATAACAACTAAAATTAGAGCTATTTTACAGCAAATTGCCTAAGAATTTTAAACCAATTTCAGGAAATGGCCATTCAATTTCCTAATTTACTTATATATAATAATTTGGATATGACCACAATAAAATGAGGTAATGGTATATTTAAATCCAATCCTATGAACTAAGTTTATATAACAAATTCGAAGTCAAATTACTAGTTAAAAATATAATTTCATATTTGGCTAATTGAATTTAAATTTGGATTAGATTCGTATCAAAAATCGATTTTTAATGACCTAATTGAGTTTTAATCACACGATATAGAAATTTCTTAATAGAAAATTAATTTTTTCATTCATGAACTAATTGTAGTTAAGCTAATTAACTTTTCACTTACAATAGTTGAATTTGAGGACTTAATTGTGAAAGTTGAGTAGCTAAGGCCATCTCCGGTCTTTACTCAAACTCTTATTCAAATTTAAATTTGAGTAAAAAAAAGACTAAAAACAAGCTATAGTCTTTGATTCAAACTTATATCAAATGAAGGGAGATTCAACTTTTTACTCAAATGTAAGCAGATTCAAATATCTACTTAAATCTTCAATGGTCAGATTTCACTCTTTTAAAAGATCTAATGGTCATATTTCACCAAATTTTAAATTTGAGTTTGTCTATCGGAGAAACCTATACCAAAACAAGTTTTTTTATTCATTTTTTTACTCAAATTTGAGTTTGAATTCGAGTCAATATTGAAAATGACCTTAATAAGATTAAGCTTTACTGTAATTTTTGTTTTCTTTCAAGAAATTTGACAAAAAATAGTTCTTAAACTTATAATCTTCACCAAGTAAGCATACTGAGCGCTGCCCTGGGATGGGGACTATAGACGAATAATAGAAGCCGATGTGATGCCTTAGGATGGAGACAATAGACGAATAATAGAAGACGGTTGTAATATAGTCTGCTCAACCCTGTTAAACCCGAAAGGGTGAGTACTTTTCATGCTTCTTTATTGCGCTCGTGAAACAGTGAATTGTCTAACCATGGTTTTTTATTACGCTGGTGATTGAAGTGAAAATTTCGAATGCGTTAAATCACCTTCAATCTAACGCATTGGTTAATCTAGTTTTTAGATGCAAGTTTATGTCTTATCTCTTATCCTTTGTTCGATCACTAAACCAACTTGTACAGATTCAGTGTGCGTTTTATTCGGCAGAACTCAAATATTGGTTAAATGTGAGCAAATAGTTCTGTTCACAATACTCCTCTAGAGGACAATCTCACAGTGTGAAGTGTACAGGCTGCCAAATGCATGTGCAAAGTCTGTGGCACCAATCTTGAATATGACTACACATCAAAAATTACAAATGATGAATCTAACACTACCACCATCAAGTGTTGGTGAGCAACCTACTCAACTTTGTGCTGGCATATTTCAGGAAATGAGTTGACAAATGGTGGACTATGAATAAGACATCAAGGCAATAAAATGATGATGGTATATAAGATACATTTACCCGCACGAGTTAGTTTAGTGGTCGAACATAGTATAAAGCATAACTCTGCATATATCCAAAGTTTTAGTTTCATTGCCTGTATCAAGGCCGACCCAAGAATACTTGAGGCCTATGCAAAACTTTTAGAAATGAATAATTTATTTATTTTTACTTTAAATATTTATCTNATAGTTGAATTTGAGGACTTAATTGTGAAAGTTGAGTAGCTAAGGCCATCTCCGGTCTTTACTCAAACTCTTATTCAAATTTAAATTTGAGTAAAAAAAAGACTAAAAACAAGCTATAGTCTTTGATTCAAACTTATATCAAATGAAGGGAGATTCAACTTTTTACTCAAATGTAAGCAGATTCAAATATCTACTTAAATCTTCAATGGTCAGATTTCACTCTTTTAAAAGATCTAATGGTCATATTTCACCAAATTTTAAATTTGAGTTTGTCTATCGGAGAAACCTATACCAAAACAAGTTTTTTTATTCATTTTTTTACTCAAATTTGAGTTTGAATTCGAGTCAATATTGAAAATGACCTTAATAAGATTAAGCTTTACTGTAATTTTTGTTTTCTTTCAAGAAATTTGACAAAAAATAGTTCTTAAACTTATAATCTTCACCAAGTAAGCATACTGAGCGCTGCCCTGGGATGGGGACTATAGACGAATAATAGAAGCCGATGTGATGCCTTAGGATGGAGACAATAGACGAATAATAGAAGACGGTTGTAATATAGTCTGCTCAACCCTGTTAAACCCGAAAGGGTGAGTACTTTTCATGCTTCTTTATTGCGCTCGTGAAACAGTGAATTGTCTAACCATGATTTTTTATTACGCTGGTGATTGAAGTGAAAATTTCGAATGCGTTAAATCACCTTCAATCTAACGCATTGGTTAATCTAGTTTTTAGATGCAAGTTTATGTCTTATCTCTTATCCTTTGTTCGATCACTAAACCAACTTGTACGGATTCAGTGTGCGTTTTATTCGGCAGAACTCAAATATTGGTTAAATGTGAGCAAATAGTTCTGTTCACAATACTCCTCTAGAGGACAATCTCACAGTGTGAAGTGTACAGGCTGCCAAATGCATGTGCAAAGTCTGTGGCACCAATCTT
Source organism: Ilex paraguariensis (assembly GCA_963454935.2). Lineage (NCBI taxonomy): Eukaryota > Viridiplantae > Streptophyta > Magnoliopsida > Aquifoliales > Aquifoliaceae > Ilex > Ilex paraguariensis. The sequence goes on from CAUOFW020009057.1 coordinate 335,806, forward strand.
GAATATGACTACACATCAAAAATTACAAATGATGAATCTAACACTACCACCATCAAGTGTTGGTGAGCAACCTACTCAACTTTGTGCTGGCATATTTCAGGAAATGAGTTGACAAATGGTGGACTATGAATAAGACATCAAGGCAATAAAATGATGATGGTATATAAGATACATTTACCCGCACGAGTTAGTTTAGTGGTCGAACATAGTATAAAGCATAACTCTGCATATATCCAAAGTTTCAGTTTCATTGCCTGTATCAAGAATACTTGAGGTCTATGCAAAACTTTTAGAAATGAATAATTTATTTATTTTTACTTTAAATATTTATCTTTTAGTAGGTATATATATTTCAAGTGAAAAATAAATTGCAAAACAAATACATTATGTAACTGATTATATTAAAATCAACTTAACTAAAAAATTATAGTTCAAGAAAATAAAATTGAATCATTAGGCCAGAGTTATTGTAAATTCATATAAAACAAGAATGTAAAGTCATGCAATTTTTTATACAACAACATAGTGCGATTTTTTTTTTTGAATGGACATATATTTATAGTTTAAAGAACAGTATTTTTTAATTTTTTTTATGAAACATCTTAATTTTTTATTTTGTTAACATTTATTAACATGATTTTATGAAAANTTGTAATTTTTTATACAACAACATAGTGCGATTTTTTTTTTTTAATGGAGATATATTTATAATTTAAAGAACAGTATTTTTTAATTTTTTTTATGAAACATCTTAATTTTTTATTTTGTTAACATTTATTAACATGATTTTATGAAAAATACGCGAACGGGGTTTAGGCAAATGGGGGTCCTAGGCAACCGTCTCACTTGCCTATGAACAAATTTTCTTGATTTCGTTCATCTAAAATTTGTGTTATAGCCATGAGATCAAGAGAAATAACTACTTCTATAATATTGGGAAGCAAAAATAAAATTCAATCAACGTTACAATATAATAGACTAAGGCAAGAGCTTGGAATGTCTTATGCCACAGAAAATCGAAGAAAACAACTAAAATGCCATACTTAAATTTAGCAGGAATGTAACATTTATTTACTGAAAATATGTCAAACAGATGGAAAAATTACAATTAAGTTAAGCAAGTTCATAGATTGTGGAAAAATTATCCTTGATCTCGAAGGTGCAATGAGGTTAGCGATTGATTTACTAGTCACTGTCCCTGTTGTTGAACCTTAGGGTTGCGGTGTATAAATGCAAACTTCTCTCTTAAGATTAATGCTTCGTTTGATATGATGGAAAAATAGAAGGATGAAAAGTTGGAGGGATAAATAAAACATCATGTTTGGTAAGGAAGGAAAATTAGTCACTTGTCCTCTAGTTCTCCAAGTGAAGCTTTATTAAGGGAACATCTCTACATATAATATGTTAGCAGTTCTGAATAACTATGTTGCATATACATTTTGCATCTTTGGGTTATAGAATCAAGCACACTAACTATAGAGCCATACACAACTGAAATTCGGCGAAAACATGAAATCAGTCACATTATTAGAGATATGATAGAATCAGAAGAAGAGGTTCATAGGTATTGGCAATTTGTCGAATCATGTTATTCTTTGTGTCTTGTTCAATTTTTTTTACTCTTTTGAATCTCTATTATATTATAAAATTCTACATGGTATCATTGCGGGGGTTGATCATACATTAATTTGCTTCTGCTTTACTAATACTTTACATGTGTTGATCTTCTTGGCTGGAGTCTCGTTGCCGTGAACCGTTATGCATGGCCGGAAACAAATACCACCTTCAAGAATTGGTTATCCTTCACCTATGACCTAATACCTAGTTTTCTTATCTTTTGTTCAACGTTTTGATTTGTAACAAATCTCAAGTTAGGCTACCTTTGTTTCATCAAAGTCATTAGTTGGACTATTGGGAATCAAACCTTGAAAACAGGGGCGGAGCCAGACATCTTCTCCTAAACTATATTAATATTAAAATTTAAAATATTTACAAAAGTATAGTTTTATTAATAGAACACCAATTAAATACGTAATTCATATACATGAGCGATATATAAAATTAGCCAACAAAAAAAAACTCATTATAGATTTATCTATAAGATCTAACAAAAAAATTTTGAACTGAAAAATTGGGCTAAATCATATATTAAATTTTAAGAAAAAATTTCATAACTAATTCAAAAATTAATTTTTTCAATCACAAACTTAATATTCATCATTAAATTTTAACAAACAATCGAAACTAACTTAAACTATAATTATTCTAGTAAACTAAACCTAGGTATATGAAGTACTTAATTTATCACAATAAAACTATTCAAACTACCAAATCAAAATAATTTAGTCTAATTATAATGGAGGACTACAAGTCTCAATTCTAATTCTATAAATAAAAATAAAACAAATGAGACGACTACAAGTCCGAATTCCAATTCAACATATAAAAATAAAACACTAGAGAGAACTACAAATCTAAATATCAATTAAATATATAAAAAAATAAATCATAGAAGAGGACTACAAGCCCCAATTTTATTTCAATATAGAAAAATAAATACAGGACTACAAATCCTAATCTCAATTCAATACATAAAAAATAAAACATAAAAGATGATTACAAGTCCCAATTTTATATTTTCAATTCAACATGTAAGAAATAAAATACAAAAGATAGTTACAGGCGCTAATTTCAATTCAACATTTAAAAAATAAACCACAAAAGAGGATTACAAACCCTAATTTTCAATTCTAACATATAAACATAAAACAAAGCAAAGGACTACAAGTCATAAATTTAGTTCGATGTGTAAACATAAAACAAATGAGATGACTAATCTATTTCGTAACATAATAGTTAATCTTTAAATGTCCAAATTTTTGATATCATATTCCATTGATATTTATAAGTGAGACTCATATATTTGTCAAAATAACATAACTACCCTTAAATCTTTTAAAAAAAAATTCAGTGGGAGTAAATATTTAATAAATTCTAATTTTTTTAAAAGTATACTCGGTCCCCAAAAATTTTTAAAATTCCAGTGGGTCTGTTGTCTCCACTGCCCCCACTGTGGATCTGCCACTGCTTGAAAAGAGGATAACTCAAAGTGGGTATCTCGTGCAAATGAAGAGTTTCATGTGAAATGAGGAAAAAAATTTGGAAAAAAAAATAAAATTGTCCCACATTATCTTAGGGGGGAGCTTGCGGAGGAGTTTCATCANAACTGTGGGCAACCTTTAAAGGCTTCCAAATGGTCCATAACAGAGGAATCAACTGCATCTTTGAAATTGATTCAAATGATACCTTCAACTTTCTTACTAGGAGCATGATAGATTGCCACCCTTTCAAAACCCTCATTGAGAACCGTAGATACATCATCCGCGTGAATAACATCATGGCAAAGCACACATTGAGGGAAGGTAACCAATGCGTTGACTGCCTTGCCAAGCTGGAAGCTGAATTGTCTTATATATTTTCTTTTTTGACGATAGACATTACTAGTGTTTTTTTTATAAGGGAACCAAAGTAACTAAGGCTCTCTCTTCAAAGCACTGAAAAAAAATAAAAATGCAACCGTCTAAATAGAATTGCTCATAAATAATATATATCGAACAAATAACAAATNATAGATACATCATCCGCATGAATAACATCATGGCAAAGCACACATTGAGGGAAGGTAACCAATGCGCTGACTGCCTTGCCAAGCTGGGAGCTGAACTGTCTTATATATTTTCTTTTCTGACGATAGACATTACTAGTGTTTTTTTTATAAGGGAACCAAAGTAACTAAGGTTCCCCCTTCAAAGCACCGAAAAAAAATAAAAATGCAACCGTCTAAATAGAATTGCTCATAAATAATATATATCGAACAAATAACAAATTTATTTTAAGAATCGAACTTGAAACCTAAAAATAGGGCAACAATAATCTTCGGCCTTAAATGTAAACATTTTTTTACTTATTTTATTAAATATTGAATTTCAATAACTTCTATATCACCAGCATANATAGAAATATGCCAAAAAAATTCATCGATATCTAAGTTTATTTAATAACTACAAATAATGATAGACATTTGTGATTTATCTTTATCTTGTGTAATTATCACTCTATAAATAAAGTTGAGCTCGATGTAATTAATCACCGTCAATAATACATCAATGTAGCCCATTGGACATTTAGGTTGTAGACAATGTGCCGAACTATGTATTTTTTGGTGCTTTTATTTTGCTTTATTTTCTTATTTCCAATCTCTCTTATTATGAATTTCTATGGCGGAGAGGGGTATTGCTCTTTAGGGAAAGAATAAAAAATGATCTCAATCAAGCACAAATAGAAACACACTCAAAAGAGTCTACTCCATAAAATACACAAACTTTGTCTACATTGGATAGAATCTCTCATAACCTAAGAGACTAGGCATGCCATAAAATAAATTTAAAATGGATCCTAAAACACTATGGTGTGTAAATAGAAATTGCATTTTGACTATTGATTACAATGTAAATTCAAAATGCACCTGTCACATGAAGTTTGGAAAATTTTCTAAACCCTCAAGTTAGAGACATAGACAAAGCCCTTAGCCTCTCAGAATGGTGCAGAAAGTACTGTTGCACATGAGGTAAGACTTTTTGGTATGGAGTACCTTGGTCTCAACTGTTCATGTCTATCCTATGGGGCATTTGGAAATACAGGAACACTGAATGCATAGAGAAGATAAAAACCAGACTGTTTACCCAAGAAACAGTTGATGCTTTTAAGATTACAAGCTCCCAAATCCTATCTTTTCCTCCTAAATTAAACTTATTAGTTGGATTTTCCCTCATACAGGCTGGTTCAAGATCAACACCAATGGCTACTCGAGAGGGAAAATGCTGGCATTGGAGTGATTCTAAGAGATGATATAAGATATCGGAAGGAGGGCTTCGCTGGGAGAATTAACAAGACTACCAGTCTCAACGCTGAACTGTGGGCAACCTTTAAAGGCTTCCAAATGGTCCATAACAGAGGAATCAACTGCATCTTTGAAATTGATTCAAATGATACCTTCAACTTTCTTACTAGGAGCATGATAGATTGCCACCCTTTCAAAACCCTCATTGAGAACC
>CAUOFW020009057.1:341941-355454 GCA_963454935.2 Ilex paraguariensis
CTCTCTCTCTCTCTCTCTCTCTCTCCATATTTGTTATGTCATTATCCAGGCAGAATAGGAAGCACCGAAAGGAAAGAGATTTGTGATTTGGGAAACACTTCTTTTAACAGAAGGGCAGTCCTTACAGTTATTAATTTCTTACCACAAGAGGCCTCTCTGATGTCTAAGATCATAGCCGAGAAGTGCCCTCAAACTTTGCATAGTGACAACAGTACCACTCTGCAGGAGACAATTGGACGGTTTTGCTTTGACCACTTCCAACACACTCTTCATCTCCATCCCAACGAAGAACCCAAAAAGAAATATATATATAGTGTGTGCGTGTGTGATGCAGATCTAAGCATTTGTTATTCTTCTTCTTCTTCTTCTTCTAAGTGCGGGCTTTGCTGTTTGTTTTCATTGCCATCTACACCTTGTTATTCTCCTATTTCTTCCTGTTAAATTACCAACCTCACATCCTCCTCCTGTCTCCTTCCTTTGTCCCTCTTTCTTCCTGATTTGTACTCATAACAAATTGCTTATATCAACTATATATCTAACATCGAATATAACTTTAGAGGAAGTTAAACCCTTTAAGACTATGTCTCCAATCCAGAAGAGGAGTCAGCATATCTTGGGTTCATCCACTGCAGATCAAAGGCTTTATGCTTCTCTGTCTCGTTTCGACGAAATAATCCCAAGTCTGCTTCGTCCATTTTGGTTGGGTCCTAGCTTGTCACTGGCAAAACACAGTGAAAGAATACTACCTAGTCTCAGTGTAGCATTAAGGCGGGTTCAGAGAGAGAGAGAGAGAGAGAGAGNACAAAACCACTAATCCGTACTTCCACTTCACTCTCTTCATCACCCCAATACCGACCAGACCAGTCCAATCCTCATCTTTGGGTTTTGGACACTTTTCTCTCTCTACACCAACATTTATACCACCCTCTCTTTTCTTCTCAGTTGGCTTTCTTTTTCTTTTCTTTGTCTTTTTGCTGATCCTTATCTAGAGATCAAGATCTGCATAGTCGTCTTCTGCTTCATCTTATTTTGTGAAACAGCTTTAAGTGACCGATCGAGGATCCGCTAAAATGTCCATGGAAAAGACACCAGAACGAGTTTGTTATGTGCAGTGCAACGTCTGCAACACCGTTCTAGCGGTATAATTCTCTCTCTCTCTCTCTCTCTCTCTCTCTCTCTCTCTCTCTTCTTTTAACTTCTAATGGACCAGCACGAGTTTCTGAGTTTCNTCTTTTAACTTCGAATGGACCAGCACGAGTTTCTGAGTTTCAATTCAGATTTATCATGATTTTAATGGAACAATGTTCAATGACCATTCCTGATCTTTTGTGGGTGATGATGAACAAAATTTCAGCACAGAAGACTGGTAAGAAATAGAATTGAAGCATATGATTGTCCTTACAGGCAATTAATATCAAGTCCTTCTTTCATCAATTCCACCATGACCAACTTCCATGTTAGAAATTTGTGAATCACTAGAATATGCTTAATATCTTTATAACGAGTCATATTTTATGTTAATTCATAATTGGGTATGTTCTGAAATCCTCAGATATCATCTTGAATTTCCAAGAAATGACGGGAAATGGTACATAGGAGTAGGAGCCTCTATCCAGTGGTTTTAAACTTCTGGTAATCCCTTAGTAGTAGATATCAGCGACTCTAACTATAATTGGTTTCATTGTCCTATACCCATATATGAGGATCTGAGGCTATGTTCATGACAACGACTATGAATTTAGGGTTCTTCTGAGGTCATGACATAAGTCAATATGAAGCTTTTTCAAAGATTTTCAAAAGTAAAACTTAGTGTCAAGTCTTATCTTAGACTATATTTAATTATAACACTGTTGATATTGTTTCCATTTAATTCAGTAGGTCATTACTTATACGTTTTCCTTCATTTTCTCATGTTCGTACGTCTGATCTCAGAAATAATTGTACAGCTTCTATGATGCCATTGCAACCCCCCCCCCCCTCTCTCTCTCTCAGGTGGGTTCTTCTGTTCATACCAGCTCTATGACCACTTAAGCATCAATTCATAAAACTTTGTCGGGTTGTTGACAATTGTGGGTATTTTTTTTTCTCTTTCCCTCTCTAAGATCTTCAGTTAATACAAGCCTTTCGTTGTGCAAGATATAATGAAGAGACTTGCCAAAAGAAAATCATGGCCATACGAACTGCTTTTTCTTCTTTTTCGACCTCTCCTTTCATCATGATATTACTTTTTTGAAGAACCATTTTGAAAGCATTTTTTTTTTCATCATGCTGCTATGTATATATCTGTGTGTATTTCACTTTTTCAAAAATTTATATGGTGTCATCTTACAGACTGTGAAAAGATCGAGCAGCGAATCTACTCTATGATTTTCTCTCTTTATTCATAGCCATCTTCGTTATGACTATTGTGATTTCTGTTCCAGTCACGTCGTTTTCCCTCTCTCTCTCTCTCTCTCTCTCTCCATATTTGTTATGTCATTATCCAGGCAGAATAGGAAGCACCGAAAGGAAAGAGATTTGTGATTTGGGAAACACTTCTTTTAACAGAAGGGAAGTCCTTACAGTTATTAATTTCTTACCACAAGAGGCCTCTCTGATGTCTAAGATCATAGCCGAGAAGTGCCCTCAAACTTTGCATAGTGACAACAGTACCACTCTGCAGGAGACAATTGGACGGTTTTGCTTTGACCACTTCCAACACACTCTTCATCTCCATCCCAACGAAGAACCCAAAAAGAAATATATATATAGTGTGTGCGTGTGTGATGCAGATCTAAGCATTTGTTATTCTTCTTCTTCTTCTTCTTCTTCTAAGTGCGGGCTTTGCTGTTTGTTTTCATTGCCATCTACACCTTGTTATTCTCCTATTTCTTCCTGTTAAATTACCAACCTCACATCCTCCTCCTGTCTCCTTCCTTTGTCCCTCTTTCTTCCTGATTTGTACTCATAACAAATTGCTTATATCAACTATATATCTAACATCGAATATAACTTTAGAGGAAGTTAAACCCTTTAAGACTATGTCTCCAATCCAGAAGAGGAGTCAGCATATCTTGGGTTCATCCACTGCAGATCAAAGGCTTTATGCTTCTCTGTCTCGTTTCGACGAAATAATCCCAAGTCTGCTTCGTCCATTTTGGTTGGGTCCTAGCTTGTCACTGGCAAAACACAGTGAAAGAATACTACCTAGTCTCAGTGTAGCATTAAGGCGGGTTCAGAGAGAGAGAGAGAGAGAGAGAGCATACATTCCAAGGCAAGCTCATTTCTGATAAGAAGAATTGAGATTACTCACTGTTGCTTACTTGCTAATTTGGTTCTGAAATGCATATATATGTATATATGGTGGCAGGTTAGTGTTCCATGCAGCAGTATGTTGACCATTGTGACTGTCAGATGTGGGCATTGCGCAAATTTGCTGTCTGTTAATATGGGAGCTGTGCTTCAGACACTTCCTCCCCAAGATCTCCAGGTATATGTGTGTGTAACTGTGTATATATATATATATANAACAATGTTCAATGACCATTCCTGATCTTTTGTGGGTGATGATGAACAAAATTTCAGCACAGAAGACTGGTAAGAAATAGAATTGAAGCATATGATTGTCCTTACAGGCAATTAATATCAAGTCCTTCTTTCATCAATTCCACCATGACCAACTTCCATGTTAGAAATTTGTGAATCACTAGAATATGCTTAATATCTTTATAACGAGTCATATTTTATGATNTTTTTTGGGTCACCAAGAAAATACTGAAATAGACATCGGTTTCAGTGACCAAGATTCCACAGCATTTACATTTACACATATTTGCTAGCCCAGATTCTTTGACATATATTATAGAGAAGAATATGCTAGTTTTTTCATATTTAATAAAACTATTGTTTTTTTTTTTTTTNTTAATTCATAATTGGGTATGTTCTGAAATCCTCAGATATCATCTTGAATTTCCAAGAAATGACGGGAAATGGTACATAGGAGTAGGAGCCTCTATCCAGTGGTTTTAAACTTCTGGTAATCCCTTAGTAGTAGATATCAGCGACTCTAACTATAATTGGTTTCATTGTCCTANTGGGTAAGTGAAAAAAAAAATGTTGTTTAATTTCCTCAGTTTGTTGTAGTTTATCTATAACAGTTCTTTTTCTTGTGATTAATTTTCTTCTATTATTTTTATAAATTTTCTCTTATTCTGAACCTNTGTAGTTTATCAATAACAGTTCTCTTTCTTGTGATTAATTTTCTTCTATTATTTTTATAAATTTTCTCTTATTCTGAACCTTCATACCTTCTTCTTCCATCCTTCCTTCTTTCCTCTTGTTTGGTCTGATTATCATTTTTCTTGGCTAAGCCAAGTATATATACATACATACATATACATATATCATTGATTTTGTTGAGGTACATACATTGTTTTTGACCAATGAAAAATAAAAATAAATGGGACTGTTTGCTTGTTTTCACGCCTTACTTGTTTGAAAGAAGTTGCAGAGACAACAATCCAGCTTTGAAGATGTTAGTAAGAACATTGGGTCGACTTCTACATGCAGCAAATTTGCAGCCTTTGAATCTGCTGAACATGAACCTAGAATGCCTCCCATACGCCGTGAGCTCTCTCTCTCTCTCTCTCTCTCTCTCTAAGAGAGTAGTACTCTGAGGCCTACACTANATGCAGCCTTTGAATCTGCTGAACATGAACCTAGAATGCCTCCCATACGCCGTGAGCTCTCTCTCTCTCTCTCTCTCTCTCTCTCTCTCTCTCTCTCTCTAAGAGAGTAGTACTCTGAGGCCTACACTAAATGTTAAGGCTGATAGTGAAGGTCTAAATGCATAACCAACTACTCAGACTTCATTTAAAAGGGCAAGAAAATATTGAAACCAGTACTGTCTACTACCAACTGGCACTTTTTCCATAATAAGTTATTCTTATTAGATAGAACTCAATAGCATTACTAATAGTTTCGGGACAAAAATCAAACCTGAATTAAACCATGACCTAATAATGTTTTAAGTAATATAATATGGTCCCAATGAAAACTTCAACGGTTACAGTGATAATAGTACTATTGAATCATGCCATGCCAGCGCACACTTCATTAGCTCCGAGAATTAGGTCAGATTTTTCAATCCGAAACACAGCCCCATCTCTTTATCAAGGCCACTTGTAATGGAATGGAGCAACTCTCCATTACTAAATGGTAAAGGGACACTTGTGTTGTTGCCTCATTCATGACCTAGTGTGATTGTGACCTTACCTTTGTATCCAACTCATCAATTGTGATGGTGTCCTGTAATGTATGTCAAGTCTTTTTACAGGTTGAACATTTCAAAACCTCATCTCCTCGGTCTATGCCATAACCCCACTAGGAATTACAGTTTTGCTATATCTTTGTTGGGGATAAATCCATCTTTTTTAATTTTTCATCAAAAAGAAAATACAAAGAACAAAAGGAAAAATTTGGGAAAACTCCCCAAGAAATTATATGCACTTATAAAAAAGTCTCAAATGCTCTCCCCTCAGTGGACTACGTAATTGACTATTTTATAATAGCAAAATCCTACTCGAATTTTAAAAATAATGTAACAGACTCCAAAATAAACTCGAAAAAACTTCGAATTTCTTAAAAAAAGGTTGCAAAATGGTAAAAATAAAATAAAATAAAGACAATGTCGTTCAAACGTGCTCCAAACTAGTATTAGAGTCTGTGGAAGACATTGATCTCATTAGAACCAGATGCCACAACTTACACTACAGCACAATAACGAACAGTCGATCATTGGAAAGACATGTAAAATCCCTAGGGGTGGCAGTAATAAACTGTCCTAGTCCTAGCCCAAGGTTTTTGCATTGCATATATAATCACTGGAGTGCATGGTACATATATATATTGTTTTCCTCATCATCAATGGTCATCCATCGATACATGCATGCAAATTAGGACCTCTATTTTTAACTAGAAACATAGAGCCATGCGCATTGTCATCAACATACATGCTTATTTGTTTTGCCTATTGTACGCATATTGAATCATGGACTTTCTATGCTGCATTTCTGTTCATGAATAGGAATTTAACAATCCTTCTCACTATAGCGATATATCATAATCTTTTGCAGCCCCAGAGAAGCGACAACGTGTTCCTTCTGCGTATAACCGATTCATTAAGTAAGTTGGGGTAGATTTTAACATCTATTTGTTCACTGTTTCATGAATTTTTTTGCACTTCCTTGAATAGCCATGTTCTAGTTCACAAGCAAAGAGACATAAACAGATTACTAAAGATATGAATCGTTCTAGATACTGCTTCAGCATTAGCAGATGGGGCAAAAAATGCCATTGTTTCGAACATTTTTTTGATGTGCTTAATTTTACAGGGAGGAGATTCAAAGGATAAAGGCTAGCAATCCCGACATTAGCCACCGCGAAGCTTTTAGCACAGCAGCCAAAAACGTAAGTCACAGTTGAGAAATCAAAAACAATGGCACTCCAATAACATCAATAGATTAGATCGGTAAGTTAGGCCCACAGATTATTTCCCAACAACATTACGATATGAGAATTTTCACCAAAACAAAGGACAATAAATTAGAGAAGAATGATAAGAGAACTAGCATTCCCATGTAGTAATAACTCTCTCCTGCAGCTGTGGGAAACCTATTGCCATATCTGTATCGCCAATTTTGTCGTTTTTACACTTGTTTGGTGTGTTTTTCAAACCTTTTCTCGCTAAACAAAGAGCAAATATTGCTTGGCAGATTACACTAATGTTGCTTATTTATCATTTTTATTTTAGTGATTCTATGATTTCTCCAGTACCAATCATTTGAACTTCCATAAATCTAGGACAAATTGCTAGGGTGAATAGTAAGTTATATGATGTGTTTTTTGTGTAAATTCAACACTTATCAACTATCCTTTGCTTTGCAATCTTCCTTGAACTTTGTAAAGAAAACCTACACATATTTTGATAGAAGTTTGAGGATTCGTTTTTCCCTTTTTATGAGGGCCATTTACATCCCTCCTTTATCTAAAAGTACAAATTGGAACATTGTATCCAAGAAACCACATGAAGAAACATGCCCACTAATACTTTGATTTGAAACATGCCCACTAATACTTTGATATGAAACATGCCCACCTTAATACGGACGAGTTGTTGGTTTAAGGTCTATACTTCCCTCATAATTCTACTTGTTTAGGTTATATGGTTTTGTTTATGAAGTGGTGATCACTCTTTTTAGGGGCACCTTTTTGTTAATTGTAAAGTTTTGTTTTATCGGTAGAATCATTTCATTTTAGGAAAAAAAAATACACAAAACTTCATAAACAAAACCATATAACATTGTAAGCTACTGTAATGTAATATATGGTAGGTATCGATAATAAGCGTTGTTATTGTTTGAAAAAAGCGTAACGTNAAGTGTATTTCAATGAAGTGTCAAAGTGTTGGTTTAAGGTCTATACTTCCCTCATAATTCTACTTGCTTAGGTTATATGGTTTTGTTTATGAAGTGGTGATCGCTCTTTTTAGGGGCACCTTTTTGTTAATTGTAAAGTTTTGTTTTATCGGTAGAATCATTTTATTTTAGGAAAAAAAATACACAAAACTTCATAAACAAAACCATATAACATTGTAAGCTACTGTAATATAATATATGGTAGGTATCGATAATAAGCGTTGTTATTGTTTGAAAAAAGCGTAACGTAAGTACTTATCTCATACTCCACCTCATGGGTGGCCACTTGTGGGTGATCTATTTATGTGATTTTTGTTCTCTTTTTTTTTTGGTATAGTAAGAGAGGAGGTTTGGTATAATTGAACTCAAAATCTCTAGATTTTGATACATGCCGAATACTATTTACTCTAACAACTTAATCTGTTAGAGTGAAGTGTAACATAAGTATTNGGTATAGTAAGAGAGGAGGTTTGGTATAATTGAACTCAAAATCTCTAGATTTTGATACATGTCGAATACTATTTACTCTAACAACTTAATCTGTTAGAGTGAAGTGTAACATAAGTATTTATCTCCTATTAAGGACATAGTAGAAGTGGAATTGAAGGCTGAAGCATAGTTTTTCTGTTGTTTTTTGCAGTGGGCACATTTCCCTCACATCCACTTTGGACTAAAGTTGGATGGCAATAAGCAAGCAAAGTTGGATCATGCAGTTGCAGGAGAAGGAACTCAAACATCTCTTGGATTATATTGAGACGATGGAGTATTATGANAACATCCACTTTGGACTAAAGTTAAATGGCAATAAGCAAGCAAAGTTGGATCATGCAGTGGCAGGAGAAGGAACTCAAACATCTCTTGGATTATATTGAGACGATGGAGTATTATGATAAGTACTTTTTTTTTTGTTTTAATGTTCTGAAACTGCTTAAATCTGAGGTTGATGAAGTTTCCTAACTCATAGCAGGAAGTCTCATTAAATTCTCAACATCTTTATGGCATGTACTTTTGCCCTATTTTAGTATGTGGTCTCTGTGAAGGGACTGGGATTCTTTGTGATTGTATTTATGTTGAGCTTCATAAGTTGTAGTAACAACATGTACTGTTACAATGTGCATTTGTTTTATCCATCAGACTTCAGACTGTGTGTGTGTGTGTGTGTGTGTGTGTGTGTGTGTTTGTACATGTTTGTTTCTACTTGTTGGGAAGATGCCATATGGTCCAATGTGGTAGTGAGGACCATTTGTCCTCTATACAGGTGTTATAATTTAAATTTAATTCAAAATATTCTAGAGTGATTGCTTATCAAAACATGTCAGCTTTTCTATATTACAAATGGCATGTATTTTTATTCTTTTTATATAATAACTGTCATAACATTTAGGGATTTAGCCATGTTTGGGAAAAATTTAGGGATTTGGATATTCCAATAAATTGTCTCTATATAGTTCGAGTTTTAATTAGTTAATCTAATTATACAACTTTTCATAGTTCTCTCTTATTTTCTCGGTGGATTCAAATTATGTATTTTTTGTATAAAGAAAGAGTAATTTCTTTTTGTTTCGGCCCGTTGCTATTAGTATAAAGAGCAAATAAGAGAATTTAATATAAGGAATATTGTCCTCGAATTGTGCTAATTTTTTTTTATAAATAAGTAATTTTATTAAGATCAAGCTTACTAGATAGGGTTTTAACCAAATAACGTACTATCACGTTTAGGTCATGTTATTCTTTGAAAAAAAATAATTTTTGTTAGGAATTATATCATTCAAGTACTAGTCGTTTAATTTTAGAACCGTGTCGAGTACTAATAAATTCAAATTCATCTCTATTGATTAATCTGTTAGATGAATAGACACTGACCTAATATATTTATCGATCTTGTTGTGCTTGGATTGACAAGTATAACCTGTGAACTAGAAACCTCAGATTATAGAACTCCTTTTGTCACTTAATCGAATTCACCACTTAAAAGGCCATATAAATTAAAGTTCACTCTATCAATATACTAGTAAAGTAAAAAAAAAAAAAAAAAACTGTTAATTCTACATTCATTCGGACAAAATGAAAAAAAAACCTTTAAAAAATCAATTATTTTTTCATGTAATATAGATTAAAAGAGTTTATTGTATTAAAATTTGGTTATTTGTGATTGATAATGACTCGTTTCAATTATAACTATGATAGTGAGATGTGTCATATTTAGATTTATATCGACAATTAGCAATTTTAACTTATTAACTTCAAATTAAGTTATGTCGTTTTAAGGTATTTTCTACAAAAATAATCGTCACAATCCCGTCATAAGCACAACTAAACTGCACAAGTAATTGAGTGGCATATAGGATGGGAGTCGGGCAAATCTCTCAAATTTAATCGATATTTATAAGTAACGGGTGATTATGTGTATTAAAAATTTACTCTATGGATATGAGTTTAATATAAAGTTGTCTTAAAGAGAAGTTAAAAAAAAAAAAAAAGAAAGTAAGCAGAGAGATAAATGCAGTACTCCAAGCAGCTGAGGGTTGATGGATACAGTTCAAGTGTTCATCTGTCACCTTCATTTGCTCAGGTCATGACATTACAGCAAGGACTTCATTACGGTATCGAATAAAACAAAAAATTGTACCATATTTTTAAAATTTATTAATTTTATTAATATTTTTGTGCGTACTTTTATAATAATAAAATTTCTCACTTTTATAGGTATTTTTAGCAATATTATGATAACCATTTCAAAGATTTTTTTATGTATTACAACAGTGACAAAAATACTCATAAAAATAATAAATATTAATACGATACCGAATTTTTGTTGGTACAGTAAACAACCCCTGCCCCTAATAGCAAGAAACTGAGACTTGAAATGAAACCCAAAATTTACTGCACTTTCTCTCTAGACGTTTGTGGTATTAAAATATTTTTTTTTGATATTATATTTTTGTTTTTATTAAATAAAAATCTAAAATGTATGAAAATTTTATTTTATTATTTTTTAATCAATAATTATAAAATAATTCAAAGAAATTTTACAATTGAACTTTCTCTTAAAATAATCTCGATAAATTAAATATTACTAATAGTATTGCTCAACATGATAAGAAAGACCACCTCGGGATACACAAAAGATACTATACACATCGAAGTTAGTGTGTGTATGTGTGTGTGAGGGAGAGAACCACAGAAAACATTCTCCGCAGACAGATTACTGCTGTCTGAAACCCTAGCTCGTTGTTTCAAAAGGGTTTCTTGGTAGCTTTTTCGGTAACTAAGATTGTTGTGTTGGTAGTTAAATAACAAAAATCCCTGCTTGCTCCCTTCCCTTGTATTCTAAGAACTCGCCATCCAACTCTACAACTGGAAAATCTCTCTCTCTCTCTCTCTCTCTCTCTGGTTCAATTAGGGTACCGAAACTATTTGATACCGTATCTTTTATTTTCCATCAGCCAGAATTATAACATGTGTAAAATTTATATTCTTTTAGATCAATGGTATCTACAATAATTTTTGGTATATGGTACCACTTCGGTATCACGTATAGTGCTTTATTTTTTTTTTGGTGCACAAAATACACACACAACATAGTCCACACATCATAAGCAACTGANATAACATGTGTAAAATTTATATTCTTTTAGATCAATGGTATCTACAATAATTTTTGATATATGGTACCACTTTGGTATCACGTATAGTGCTTTATTTTTTTTTTGGTGCACAAAATACACACACAACATAGTCCACACATCATAAGCAACTGACCAGGAGAGGGACCCTCTATTTGAGTTATATTTTCTTTGAAATAATCCCGGCGGAGGGTCAAGACTAAAGAAATTATAAAATNTTAAAATTTGGTTATTTGTGATTGATAATGACTCGTTTCAATTATAACTATGATAGTGAGATGTGTCATATTTAGATTTATATCGACAATTAGCAATTTTAACTTATTAACTTCAAATTAAGTTATGTCGTTTTAAGGTATTTTCTACAAAAATAATCGTCACAATCCCGTCATAAGCACAACTAAACTGCACAAGTAATTGAGTGGCATATAGGATGGGAGTCGGGCAAATCTCTCAAATTTAATCGATATTTATAAGTAACGGGTGATTATGTGTATTAAAAATTTACTCTATGGATATGAGTTTAATATAAAGTTGTCTTAAAGAGAAGTTAAAAAAAAAAAAAAAGAAAGTAAGCAGAGAGATAAATGCAGTACTCCAAGCAGCTGAGGGTTGATGGATACAGTTCAAGTGTTCATCTGTCACCTTCATTTGCTCAGGTCATGACATTACAGCAAGGACTTCATTACGGTATCGAATAAAACAAAAAATTGTACCATATTTTTAAAATTTATTAATTTTATTAATATTTTTGTGCGTACTTTTATAATAATAAAATTTCTCACTTTTATAGGTATTTTTAGCAATATTATGATAACCATTTCAAAGATTTTTTTATGTATTACAACAGTGACAAAAATACTCATAAAAATAATAAATATTAATACGATACCGAATTTTTGTTGGTACAGTAAACAACCCCTGCCCCTAATAGCAAGAAACTGAGACTTGAAATGAAACCCAAAATTTACTGCACTTTCTCTCTAGACGTTTGTGGTATTAAAATATTTTTTTTTGATATTATATTTTTGTTTTTATTAAATAAAAATCTAAAATGTATGAAAATTTTATTTTATTATTTTTTAATCAATAATTATAAAATAATTCAAAGAAATTTTACAATTGAACTTTCTCTTAAAATAATCTCGATAAATTAAATATTACTAATAGTATTGCTCAACATGATAAGAAAGACCACCTCGGGATACACAAAAGATACTATACACATCGAAGTTAGTGTGTGTATGTGTGTGTGAGGGAGAGAACCACAGAAAACATTCTCCGCAGACAGATTACTGCTGTCTGAAACCCTAGCTCGTTGTTTCAAAAGGGTTTCTTGGTAGCTTTTTCGGTAACTAAGATTGTTGTGTTGGTAGTTAAATAACAAAAATCCCTGCTTGCTCCCTTCCCTTGTATTCTAAGAACTCGCCATCCAACTCTACAACTGGAAAATCTCTCTCTCTCTCTCTCTCTCTCTCTGGTTCAATTAGGGTACCGAAACTATTTGATACCGTATCTTTTATTTTCCATCAGCCAGAATTATAACATGTGTAAAATTTATATTCTTTTAGATCAATGGTATCTACAATAATTTTTGGTATATGGTACCACTTCGGTATCACGTATAGTGCTTTATTTTTTTTTTGGTGCACAAAATACACACACAACATAGTCCACACATCATAAGCAACTGACCAGGAGAGGGACCCTCTATTTGAGTTATATTTTCTTTGAAATAATCCCGGCGGAGGGTCAAGACTAAAGAAATTATAAAATTTTAAAAATCATAGGTGGTTCTTATTCACTAAATTGTGGGAAAAAAACGAAATTGTGATCTCTGATCGCAACATTCGGACTTGTGGCGTACAAGATTTAAAACATACAAACNAACTTCAAATTAAGTTATGTCGTTTTAAGGTATTTTCTACAAAAATAATCGTCACAATCCCGTCATAAGCACAACTAAACTGCACAAGTAATTGAGTGGCATATAGGATGGGAGTCGGGCAAATCTCTCAAATTTAATCGATATTTATAAGTAACGGGTGATTATGTGTATTAAAAATTTACTCTATGGATATGGGTTTAATATAAAGTTGTCTTAAAGAGAAGTTAAAAAAAAAAAAAAAGAAAGTAAGCAGAGAGATAAATGCAGTACTCCAAGCAGTTGAGGGTTGATGGATACAGTTCAAGTGTTCATCTGTCACCTTCATTTGCTCAGGTCATGACATTACAGCAAGGACTTCATTACGGTATCGAATAAAACAAAAAATTGTACCATATTTTTAAAATTTATTAATTTTATTAATATTTTTGTGCGTACTTTTATAATAATAAAATTTCTCACTTTTATAGGTATTTTTAGCAATATTATGATAACCATTTCAAAGATTTTTTTATGTATTACAACAGTGACAAAAATACTCATAAAAA